>PVJC01013848.1:0-37335 GCA_004026665.1 Murina feae
ACACACACACACACACACACACACACATACACACACAAAAGGCGCCTGGCAGACTGGGGCCATCATAGGACATCCACTGAGGGGTCCCAGACTGTGAGAGGGCACAGGCCGGGCTGAGGGACTCCCTCCACCCCGAGTGCACAAATTTTTGTGCACCGGGCCCCTAGTTTATTTATAAAATCGCAGAGGTAGCCTGGCTGCCATGGCTCTGGTTGAGTATCAACCTATGAACTAGGAGGTCACAGTTTGATTCTGGTCAGGCCACATGCTTGGGTTTCGGCTTGATCCCCAGTGTGGGGCATGCGGGAGGCAGCTGATCAATGATTCTCTCTTATCATTGATGTTTCTTTCTCTCTCTCCCTCTCCCTTCCTCTCTGAAATCAATAAAAAATATATCTTTTTAAAAATTACAGAGGTAGAATAAGTAATTCGTAGTAGAGATGGACTGAGGGAACAAGTTATGGAGGCAAGGAAAGGGCACTAGGAGTGCGGAAGTGAGAAAGGTAATGGTAATGTGCCCAGAGGGGAGGGCAGAGGTAAAGGGAAAGGCGCTAAGGGGCGTGTTCTTGGGTCCTCCAGCTTAAGGTTTTGTTTTTTGTTTCTTTAACATATTTTTATTGATTTCAGAGAGAAAAGGAGAAAGAAAGAGAGGTAGGAACATCAGTGATGAGAGAGAATCATTGATCAGCTGCCTCCTGCACAGCCCCTACTGGGGACCAAGCCTGCATCCCAGCATGTGCCCTTGAGTGTGAAACAGAATTTTTGGACTGGAACCCAGATTCTTTGTCCACTAGAATCGAAGAATGAACCCAAGGACAGAAAGTGATAATGCAAAGGTGGGAATTTATTGAAGAATAAGTACAGACTCCCACATGGGAGGAGGGAAAGAGTCCCACAGAATGGACTCACAAGTAGGGAGGCTGAGAGGGTCCCACTGAGTTCCTTTTCCCTATGGCTTATAATGGCTGCAGATCCTGGTATCTTTTTTTATTTTTAATATATTTTATTGATTTTTTACAGAGAGAGGAAGGGAGAGGGATAGAGAGGTAGAAACATCAATGAGAGAGAGACATCAATCAGCTGCCTCTTGCACAACCCCTACTGGGGATGTGCCCGCAACCAAGGTACATGCCCTTGACTGGAATCGAACCTGGGACCCTTCAATCCGCAGGCCAACGCTCCATCCACTGAGCCAAACTGGTTAGGGCAGATCCTGGTATCTTGATATTCCCTCTGATTGGTCACTATTAGACTGGTTATTATAGTAACCTCTGGGCTCAAAGGTCGAACCTCACATGGGACATGTGAGGCTCTGCTCCTCCCCTCCTTCCTTATTGTTTTCCTATTCCCTTTGGGCTTTCTTCCTCTCCTTCTGGATGAAGGGCTTTCTTCTCTTTATTTTGTAAATATAAACCTTTTGCTATTCCCAGCTCCCTCATTCTATGGAAATGTACCTGTTGCAGCTTTTCAGCTTCCCTATTCTATGGAAATATACCTTCTGCTGCTCTGCAGCCCTGTGCTTCCTCCATGGTCCCCTTAATTTCCAAAATTTCCTAAAAACCTGTCTTTTTCACCCTCAAAAATTCCTGTTTCAACTGGAATCGAACCCAGGACATTTCAATCCACAGGCCAGTGCTCTAGCCACTGCACAAAACTGGCTAGGGTTAAAGATTTTAAGGGTGGAGATTTTAGGGGAGAACACAGGGGACAATCCTAATAGAATATGCCTCAGCTTTCCAGGTGTGTTCTTCTAGGGTCTAGGTCTCCACGGATGGTTTGGTAGGTGCCAGGGCTGGGGGTCATTATTTAGTAATACAGCTGGCCCTGAAGCCAGCCATGGGGTCACTCACTGGTCTGGTTTGGCTGCTTTTCTGGACCCGGAGCTGAAATACAATTGAGGCCTAAATGTTACCCCTTGGGAGGAAAGGGCAGAGGATCACACTGCTTGATCAGCAATGTGCTAGGAGAGGAAAAGTTCCCCGGGTCAAGGTCCTACTCTACAATTATCTCTTGCTAGGCACCTGTGGCTTTACATCCTGATGACCTGCTGTACTTGGCTCATCCTCCTTGTTCGGCTCATGTCTGTCTAATTGCCTCCCACAGCAAGACCTAATCAATCCCTGGCTGCTCCAGCCTCATGGGAATAAGCAGTCTGTTGGTTAGGCCCATCCTAACTGACCCAGTTGTTACTTGTTCAAGGGTTTTGGCAGAGTAATCCTGACCATTTCGAACTGATGTTGGTGCCCCATTGAATACTTATAGTATGATCATTTATACAACCCACCAGATGTGACTCTTTGAAAGCAGATAGCGTGATTGTTTAAGTCTGTATTTGCCAAGCATTGAATACATTAAGCTCTTAATAAATATTTGTTGGATGAATAAATGAACATGAGATTCATAAAGAACAAAATCCATTCCCTTCCCATCTAATCTAATAAAAGAGTAATATTGAAATTGACCGTTTCTATGGGATGCGTAAGCCACTCCCACCAGCCAATCAGAGCAGCTGTATGCAAATTAACCCAGCCAAGATGGAGGCCGGCAGTCAGGAGCTAGAGTAAACAAGCAGCTTCCGTTGCAGCTGTCTGCCGGCCGCCTGGGCCTCTCTGTGCTCCAGGTAACATACTTGCAACATTGTTGCAATTATAGAAGCCTCAGAGCTGAAGCAAACAGTAGGCCTGGGTGGGACTGCTAAGGCAACATTCTTTCAATTATAGAAGCCACAGAGCTGAAGCAGACAGGAGGCTTCATTACCTGCCTAGGCCTTGGCTTAAAGGAACAGTGTATCAATTATAGAAGATAAATAAACCCCAGAAACCTACTTCCAGCCAGCCTTGCTGGGACATTGGGTCAATGGAAGCTGTGGGCAGTTTAAAAGCCTGAAAACAGCCCTCAGTCTGTCACCCAGGCTGGCCACACCCCAATGGGGTGAGGGTCCACACTGGAGGGCTTGGCAAGCCTGCAAACAGCCATCAGTCCCTCACCCAGGCTGACCAGGCATGCCAGCAGGTGGACATCCCCAAAGGGGTCCCAGACTGTGAGAGGGCCTAGGCCGGGTTGAGGGACCTTCTGAGTGCACAAATTTTTGTGCACCGGGCCCCTAGTAGTAGTAATAACTACAAATCCACATGTGAATTTGGGTTTCACATCAGTCTGGGGTAGGACTAAACTAAGTTCTCCATGGAGTCCAAGATGGGCTATCTGGAGGTGGGGGCTGAGGGGGTGGGGAAGAAATTAGTATCTGTCATTTAAGTGGGAAGAGGCTTGGTGAAGGATACTATGGTGGCAGAGTGAATAGAGATGGTGTGATGTTAATCACATGTGTCAACTTGACTAGGCCACAGGGTTCTTAGACATTATTCTGGGTGTGTCTATGAGGGTATTTCCGAATGAAATTAACATTTGAATAGGGAGACTGCAGATTGCTTTAACGTGGGCAGGCCCATTCGGTCAGAAGGCATGAAAAAGAATAAAAAAGGCTGACCCTTCTAAGAGTAAGGGGGGGAAGTCTCCTGCCAGACTGCCTTCAACCTAGGAATTTCTCCTGCCTTCAGACTTGAAATATAAATTCTTCCTGAGTCTCCAGCTTGCTGATTGCAGACCTTGGGATTTGTCAGCCTCCATAATTGTGAGTCCTTATAATAAATGTCTATATTTATGTACATCTACTAGCTGTACCTGGCCATGCATTGCTGTGGCTCACTCTGGTTAAATGGAAAAGAAAGAAAAGAGAAAGCGCACGTTTCTAATATGTTTAATTGCACAATGCTTGTGGGTATACAATGCGCCCTCCTGGGCAGCTGCCCCTGACACCACACCATCGCTGCCACTGCCACCCCCCCCCCCCTGCTGCCACCGCCCCCACCCTGCCTGGCTGGCCTGGCCTCGCACATGTGTGCCTCTGCAACCTGGGTCCCCTGGTGCCAGCCTGCACCCCCCCCTCCACTGGCAGCCCGTGGCAGCCACCTGTGCCCCGAGCCCCAGCCCAACCCTGACCTGAGGCCCAGACCCGCGCTGGTTTTGCAACATGATAATTGGCATGCCGACTGAATTCCATCCCTGGCAGATCGAGGGAATTCCAAATTTCTGTTGGATAATTAACTGCTTCATCTGCTTCCACAACAGTGTCAACGAACTTATATGTGACTTCCTGGCTTTGAATGTTAGAATGAATAATATTAAGTTTGTAGCGTGTGTTGCTTTTACGTCCAACAGGTGGCACTGTTTTTAAAAAAAGGCATGTTTTTACCTGTCACAGGTGTGACATCTATATAATGTAGGTATATTAAAACACACGTGTATTCGAATGCAATGTTGTGTCAAAATTTCAAAGCAATTGGTGAAGAACTTTCAGAGATTTGAGATTTTGAACAAACGAACATTTACATTTTTATTTATATGGATAACTATATGTCCATATCCATACATATGTGTATATATGTCTGTATATATACAGACATACATATGTATATATGCATGTACACATATACATGTAAATGTACATATACATATCCTAGTTCTGTTTCTTTGAGGAACCCTGGTTAGAAATAGGGTCTGAAGAAGCAAACACAGGTTTCCTGTGATCTGGCATGTGGATTATATTAAAAAGAACTGGATTTTGGTAATCTTTAAAGGCACTCCATCAAAATGGGTGGTGATGGCCATCTAAAGCTTCCAGCTGAGATGTGGTCCTTTGAGTGGGAAGTGGTGGAGAAAGCAGGAGTCAACCTGAAATCATTTTCGATGAGAGGAGATGGTAGGAGGTCCTCAGTATGGGAACTGAGAAAGTCCACTGCACCAGCAGAGAATACTGCCTTTGTCCTCTGATCCACTTCTTCCAGTGATCAGACCATACAATGGCCACAACAAGCAGCTAGAAAGTATAGAAGGAGGTGGATCTAGGAAGAAAGAACACCCCTGCTTCGTGCCCCACAAAACCACCCTGGGCTTTCCCATGTGGGACTTGCAAGCTTGACTCAGGCCTGAGGATGAAGGGAGGGGATTGGAAATAGGGGTACAAAAGAAACTTTGGGTCAAATGAGAGCATAACATTTTAATATTAGATGATACTGAGCTTTTTAACACATGCACATGTGGAAGAAAGGGGCCACATGCGAAAGGGGCCACTGACAAGCTCAGGGAAGGCCTGCATGGCAGTCTTGCAAACTCAAAGACCTAAAGTAACCACAAAGGATGGTTTGAAATTAAACTTTCACCAAAAGCAGTTATGGGGAGTAGTCACCTCCTAGGCAGGTACCTTCACTGACAAGGTCAACCTTTACCTTAACTGAGCCTATCTGTCTTTTTGCACCTATGATAACAAATTCTTGAAATGTCTGGGTAACTTGTAACTCCCCTTTTTCTAGACCCCTTGGGACACAACCTAAAGTGCCTAGGTGCCAGGACAGATACCACAAATTCCTTCATTGTTATCATGTTAATTGTTCCTGCACCCACCTAAGTATGTGTCTATCATTTTACTTTTTTAAAAATTTATTTTATGTTTTTATTGATTTCAGAGAGGAATGGAGAGGGAGAAACTGAGAGAGAAACAGCAATGATGAGAGAATCATTGATTAGCTGCCTCCTGAATACCCTCCACTGGGGAGAGAGCCAACCACCCAGGCATATGCCCTTGACCAGAATCAAACAGGGGACCCTTCAGTGCACAGGCCATCACTCTATCCACTGAGCCAAACTGACCAGGGCTCATTTTACTTTTTATCCAATCCCAAGGGTTTCCCCACTTTGCTTTCTCCTGCCTCTCTAGTCTATTACCAATGGATTTCATGTAACCCACCTATGTCCCTTCTTTTGATTGCAATCTACTCTAATAAAAGAGTAATATGCAAATTAACCATCACTCTGAGACACCAAACCACTCCCACCAGCCAAGCCATGCCCACCAGCCAATCAGAGCAACTGTATGCAAATTAACCCAGCCAAGATGGAGAGTGGCAGCCATGGAGCTAGAGCAAACAGGAGGCTTCCGTTGCAACTGCCTGCCTAGGCTGGCTGGGCCTTTGCTCACAGCAACAGCGTTTTAATTATAGAAGCCATGGAGCTGAAGCAAATAGGAGGCTACATAACCTGCCTAATCCTCCGCTTAAGGCAACAAAGTTTCAGTTATAGAAGTTAAATAAATCCCAGAAACCTGATTCCAGCCAGCCTTGCTGGGACCTTGGGTCAATGGGAGCTGTGGGCAGCTTGAAAACAGCCCTCAGCCCCTCACCCAGGCTGATCAGGTACCCCAGTAGAGACCCGAACCCTGAAGGGACTGTGGGCAGTCTGAAAACAGCCCTCAGCCCCTCACCCAGGCTGGCCACACCCCCATAGGGTGAGGGTTCCCACTGGGGGGCTTGGCCAGCCTGCAAACAGCCAGCAGCCCCTCACCAGCCTGCAAACAGCTACCAGCCCCTCACCTGCCAGGCATGCCAGCAGGTGGACATTCCCTGAAGGGTCCTAGACTGCGAGAGGGCACAGGCCAGGCTGAGGGACCTGCCCGAGTGCACAAATTTTTGTGCACTGGGTCCCTAGTGTATAAATATAGATGTAACCCACAATTCTCCGGAGCATTATCTCAATCTGTCTAGGTTCTGCTTCCCAGCAGTTGTCCTCAGTTTGGCTCAAATAAACTCACAAAAATTCTTTACAGGTTTGAATGTTTTTATGTTAACACACGTGACTAGAAAAGCTAGGGTCTCTGCCTAAGGTTTCATCCAATGATGGAGAAGAATAATTTGACCAAGGAGGTTTGAAGCAGCAGTGAAGAAAGAGTGAAGGTTTCTTTGTCCCTGATGGAGTCCAGCTTATTCAATGAACTGGTTACAAGCAGTTAGCCAAAAAAGAAAAAAAATGCCTAGTGTGCCACTTTGTAAAATGTCCTTAGACTACCATTGCAATTTTATTCCTGAAAGTATAGTGGAGAGCTGAGCGTTCCCTTGAAATTTAAGCCTCAGGGGATTCACTCCTTCTCTTTCTTTCCCCCAATGATTCTGCAAAAGGTCAGTGAACTCATTTCCTGAATCAATTGGATGATTCCGTTTTCCGTCTCCAAAGTATGGCCTTATAATCTTTTAAGCAGAGATTTAATATTGTAGTGTAGTATGTATCATTGTAATAATATATGCATCGAAATGACACCAAGACTTAATGAGCCAACAAAGGCTGTGATTAATCAGGGTGATAGGGGTCTGTAGAAGAGGAGAGGGTGCTTCCTGGCAGGAATCTCAATGCTTTTTTTCTTCTTTTCTTTTTTTATCAAGGAAAGGAAAAAAAAGAGCTGCGGATCATGAAAGTTGTGGGGCTCTAGCTTTCAAACACTGCCCCTATTTCCAAGAACAATACCTTTGCCCTTAAGTATTCATAACAATATTTCATTGTTTAGCAACTCATTACTTTTTGCCAGTCAGCAAAGTTCTCTGCTAAAATGTTGTCAGATCATCAGGCCATGATCTATAAACCACCTACTCACTAGCTCTGTTCTTCAGCACTAATTTTCTTTTAATGCCTGTTTGTGTTTCCGGCAGATGGGTGAATGGGGAGCTATTTTGATGATTTATAGCATCTGCTTGATCTCCAAGACTTGGTTAGTTTAAACATGGAGCCTAGTATTCAGACAGCACTTGAAAAGTTTTGCAAATAAATGAGTACCCTTTTCTTGAAACTGAACTTGGTTTCTTCTTGTTTGCATGAAAGGGGAGAATCAGCCTTAATGTAAACATTCAGAGTATCAAATCTCCTGGGTTAATAACCTACTTTTGGTTTTCCAAAGCAGCCTCGGCATTCTCAGGGCCTAACGAATGGGCAGAATTTTAGGACTGCCAGTGTCATCTTGAATTTTCCACGCGACAGGCTGCTTTCAGATTTTCACATCCTAAATCACTGTCCTTCTTTCTTCTGCTTCCGTTCTTACTTTCCAGGTCTCAGGGAAATTTCATTCGATAGCTTCTGACATGCTGATAAAACATGAACATCTTCTGGTTACAGGTTCTTTCTTTTTTCTCTCTTTCAAAATGGAAACATGAGAACCTCAGTATTATTAGTCATGATTGAGAACCTCACAAAGAACTCAGTGGGCAACTTTCTCCTGCTTGCCAGAAGCTAAAAGCCTGGTGAGAGTATATGACTATCTCTTTGGGACACATATTGTACTGCAACATCACTACACATGTTGCAATTCTAGCCCAGGAATTAAAAGAAGCCTTTCTTTCTGTTTGCTTTCATCAGTTTAGACAAGTAGTCAGTAACCTTGTTGGTCTATGAGGCAACAATGAAGATGTTGATGGTTTAAGAGGTAGGCAGAGAAAAAAGGGGGAAAAGAAAGGAAAGTAATGGATTTGAAAGCAAGGGAAAAAGGAGTAAACCTAGAGTAAGAGAAGAAGAGAGAAAAGGAAGAGAGAAATAGATGTGGGAGAGGAGTTTACTAGTGTGTGGATGATATTAGGAGTATCATCCATGACCTAACATATATTAAGTAAAAGAGAGAAACATCAATTTGTTGTTCCACTTATTTATGCATTTATTGGTTGATTATTTTTTAAAATATGTGTTTATTGATTTCAAAGAGAAGGAGGGAGGGAGAGAGAGAGAGAGGAACATCAATAATGACAGAGAATCATTGATCAGCTGGCTCCTGCACACCCCCTACTGGGGACTGAGCCTGCACCCCAGGCACATGCCCTGACCCAGAATTAAGCTGTGACCTCCTTGTTCATGGGTCGATACTCAACCACTGAGCCACACTGGCTGGGCTATAGTTGATTCTTGTGTGTGTTCTGACCGGGATTGAACCAAAACCTTGATGTACTGGGACGACACTGTAACCAACTGAGCTACCCAGCCAGGGCCATTTGTACTTTCTTATAATGTGGAAATCTTCAGAATATTTCATTTTCCTTGGTATATTTGATATTTTGGTTCTGGATCATTTTATTTTTGAGAGAGGAGGCGACACGTACTCTGTGTTTTAGACAGAATTGCATTAAATAGGATAAAGTAAATAAAGCATTTAGCCTAATGCCTGGCATCACCTAAGTGTTCCATGAAATGCTAGATTTCCTTCTCCGAAATAATAGAAGTTTTCTCGTGAAAGAAAATGAACATGGGAAAAAAACAAAATGAAAAAGAAACCACTTGAAATCTAGAAATAATTTTATAACCCCCTTTATCCATGGATTGATTCTAAACTCTTCCTCCACGAGTTATTTTACCAGGGCTATCAGCTCTTAATAATATTAGCTGAGGTTTTTCTTTTCTGCTTCCTCTGTAAGAAGATGTGATTATTTGTCTTGCTTTGCGGGAATGGGGGGGGGGGGAGGCGGGGAGAGGTGAAGGTTGTTTTCACAGAACCATTTTATACTCCACAGGCTGAGGAATCAACAGCATTTTTCAAACTGGGGAGGAGTGTGACAGGATTTGCATTTCGAAAGATCATCTGGTGTAGGAGTGGAGAGTAGAAGAGTGGGGCTGTAGGCTAGAAATCATTTATTTACTCAACCAATGTGTACAAAGTGCTTCTTCTCTGTTAGGTTGCGGGGAGACGAGGTCCCTGACCTTTTGGAGATGACCTCATAGAAGCGGAGGCAGACCCACAAATAAGTATATAAATACATATTTTGATAAATGCTATGAAGGAGAAGGATGGGCACTATGCATGAAAGGAAATGCTTCTCTGGGGAAGTGATGTGTGAGGATAAAGAAGAGAAATCAGAAAGGAAATGGACTGAAGAGAAGATTGTATTCAGGGAAGGCTGAGGGTCAGGATAGGGGTTAGAGAGGAAAACCAGGGTTTGTTTATGAAGCAAGACCCCTCAGAGGGTGGGAGGGGTGGGCCTGGGCCCTGGTATGGAAGAAGGTTACCACTTGCTCTGGGATAGGATGCAAGGGAGGAAATGGAAGCAGAGGTTGGCAAGTTTATAGATGTAGGTTAGGCTTGGACAGAGGTTCTGCTTGATCTCATTCTCTGTGCAGTAGAAGTGGTTGCTGAATATCTGGGAAGACTTGTGGAGGGGGGGCAGGAGGCAGGGGAGGAGGGTGAGTGATAAATGGGTGGGCGTGGCTTCCTTGGAAAACCAGAAGGAGCCATGGCAGATGCACCTAGTTCTGTTCCAGAGGCTCCTGGGATTTCTCTGAGGGATGCCCCAGAGTGCTTTCTTTCTCCCATTATTTTCTTTCTCCCTTTAATTGTTACATTTTCCAAGGGACTCAGTAATGACACACAGCAGCCATGAGGACAAGCATAGGAGAATTCTTCCATTACAGCTGCGCCTTTCAAACAAAAGAAAAATGCATTCATGCAGGCCGGCTTTCACCCAAGCCTTAAATGAGATCCAATAATGAGACTGGCAGAAATGAAAAATCGGACACTACTGAGTGTGGGTGTCAGTGTGGGCACAAAGAAGCTCTCAGATGCTGCTGGGGGAGTACAAATTGGTACAACTATGATGAAGAGCAAAGTTGTAATGTCTTGTAAAGTTTAAACAGCCATAAACAGAATATACCATAACAGTTGGATATATACCTAGAAGATTGTTTTTCAAACTGTGGCTGGAGACCCAGTAGGGGGTCAGAAATCAATTTAGTGGTGCTCAGCTAGCAATGTAAAAGACCATAGATTTAAAATAGGTAATATCAGGTCATTATTCATAGAAAGGAGAGGACTCTTTCTCGCAAATATGTAACTGGTCATATCTGTAACTGGTCACAATGAGACACAACCTGGATACAATAAGAAATTTCACATAGTTGCATGGCGTCAAAATCTGTGGAAGGAAACACTGCTCTGGAGAGACTCTTGCACATGTGCACAAGAAAGCGTGGAAAAGCAATTTCTTGCAGCATTGACTATACTAATGGTTTATAATTTAGGAAATCTCCATCAATAGATGAATTGAAAATGGTCTGGTATACAATGTAATATTTAACTAGGTCTAATTATATCAACAAACATAAATCTCAGAAACAACCTGGAGTGAAAATGGAAAGCTGAAGGATATGCAAGTATGATGCCATCGATGAAAAATTTAAAAACTCACAAAACAATGGTAGGCATTGTTTTTTCACTATATTTAAATGTATATAAAAGAATAAAAAAGACTTGGAAGATATGCTCTACAACCTGATAGCTGTTGCCTCTGCAGAGTAGGAAAGACTTTATTTCTAACTAGAGGCCCGGTGCACAAAAATTTGTGCATTCGGGAGGGGTCCCTCAGCCTGGTCTGTGCCCTCTCACAGTCTGGGAACCCTCAGGAGATGTCTACCTGCCGGCTTAGGCGTGCTCCCTGGGGGATCAGGCCTAAGCTGGCAGTCAGACATCTCTCTGGCAGCCCGGGAGCTCTTGGAGGATGTCCACTTGTCAGCAGGGAGCAGGCCTAAGCTGCAGTCGGATATCCTTAGCGCTGCTGAGGAGGCAGGAGAGGCTCCCACCACCACCACTGTACTGGCAGCCATCAGCCTGGCTTGTGGCTGAGCAGAGCTCCCCCTGTGGGAGCATACTGAGCACCAGGGGCAGCTCCTGCATTGAGCATCTGCCCCCTAATGGTCAGTGTGTGTCATAGTGATCAGTCATGCCCAGTGGTTCTGCTGTTAGGGTCAATTTGCATACTACCCTTTTATTATATAGGTTATATATATTTTTTAATATTTTATTGATTTTTTACAGAGAGGAAAGGAGAGCGATAGAGACTCAGAAATATCAATGAGAGAGAACCATTGATCAGGCTGCCTCCTACACACCTCCCACCTCCCACTGGGGATGTGCCAGCGACCCAGGTAGATACCCTGGACCAGAATCGAACCTGGGACCTTTCAGTCCACAGGCTGACGCTCTATCCACTGAGCCAAACCGGTTAGGGCTACAGTGTTTTCTTAAATATCAAGTATGCAGCCAACTTTCTACTTTCATTGATGCTCTTAATTAAAAAGTTTTTTTTAAACGGTTTGGTTCAGGATTACGGAAGTCTGTTCTTTAGGTTTAAAAGTACATGTATATGTTGTTATTTTACTTACAGTTTCTATCTTCCAGACTCATGATAGAAAAAATATTCAGAGGGGAGAATTTTATTGTCTGTATTTTTAGAGGAAATTGTGTCTCTTATTGATTCATAAAGATTTTCACGGATGATGTAAAGTTTAAATTGCAAACACTGGCGCCTGTTAAAAGATTGGTTTGGAAGTGTAGAAGGAATGTTCCTGGTGTTTTAGGATATTTTTTTAAATTAAAAATGTTCTTGCGAAAAATATGATAAGATAATAATGGCCAATTTGGAACAATGAGTATACTATTCTTTGTTATATTTTTTCTTTGTACTTCCTGCGGTTTTAAAGATATGTTCTTATTTTTTTTATATATATTCTTCCCCTTAAGAGATGGAGCTACTTTCCTTCCTCTTGAACCTGAGCTAGACTTGGTGACTTCTGGTGATTTGCTTCTAGCAAACAGAAGCAAGGTGTTAGAGTGTCACCTGTGAGATGAGGAGAATAGCCAGGAAGAAGCCTCAGCTTCTCTCTTGGGTTTTCTCTCTCCCTCTCTTTCTTCCTCCCTTCCTCTTCTCTTTTCTCTCTCTCATGTCTCACTCTGGGGGACCAGCAGCCAAGTTTTAGGAGCAGCCTTATGAAGAGGCCCATGTGGTAAGGAGCTGAAATCTCCTACCAACAACCATATAACTGAACTCAGAAGTAGATTAGATTTTCAGCCTCTTCAGATGATATAGCTCTGGCCAAGAACCTGACTACCAATCCAAGAGTGTCTCTGACCCAGAACACAGCTAAGTCTCTCTTATATTTGATTTCTGACCCACAGAAATTTGAAATATAATACATATTTACTATTTAAAGTCGCTAAGTTTCAGAGTAATTTGTTACTCAGCAGTAGAAAACTAAGTTCTTTTCTGTATTTAAATTTTTCTCAAAAAAGGAAAAAGTACCTCTAAATAAATGTAAAACAAATTAGGAACTATTAGGAAAGAAATTTCCTGCAAATATCCATATAAATCAAAGAACTCAAGTGTTTGAGGATATCAGTCACTGAATGAAGATTAAGAGCATGAACTCTGGTGCCAGACAACCGAGGCCCAAAGCCCTCACTAGCTTCATGATCTTGGGCGAGTTTCCTAATCTCTCTATCCCTTGGTTTCCTTATCTGTAAAATGGGAATGGTGATAGTAGTGCCTGCCTCATGGGTTTGCTATGAAGATTAAATGAATCAATAAGTACAAGGCAATTAGGAAAGTAAGCACTTTATACATGTAACTGTTACAATTTTTATTAGTATTTGAAGGAAAAGGACCTTAAAGATAATGTATTTCAATCCCTTTATTTTGCACGTGAAGGAAATGGTGGTTATTGGTTCAAGGGTTTAGAGCTGTTTTTTCCCCTCGAAATATCATTTCCATGAGAATTTTCTTTTTTCTTACCTTTACATCAATTATATCTACTGCATGTCCCAATTTGCAAGGATCTCTGTTGGGCTTCTTTACATACAGTACTTTATGTAATCTTTAAAATACTCTAGGAATTTTTATCTCCATTTTGCAAAAAACATAAACCTATGAGAGCTTACTACTTGCTCGCAGATTGGTAGGTAGTAAAGTAAAAATTCAAACTCAGGTCTTTTTATAACAAATTAGTAGCACAAGTACTTTCTTAACCAGTTAAAGATATATTATACTTACGTGACTGTTTTTATTATAGAGGTCTTGTAGACTTCTTTGCTGATGATCTTATAGAATTCTAGAGCAGATGTGAAGCCTAGAATTCAAGCCTTCTTAACTGAATTTGCTTTGAAAACATTATTGTAACTTTCCCCAGTAATTCTACATCTGGGTGTGTAGCCCACAAAAATACTCCCAAGTGTGCAACGGTGTTCATTGTAGCATTATTCATTGTAGCATCCTACATAATACAAACCTAATATGCAAATCGACCTAATGACAGAACAGCCAGCAGAATGACCAGTCACTATGACATGCACTGACCACTAGGGGACAGACACTCAGTGCAGAAGCTACCCCCAGCCTGCAGGCTCAGGCCAGCCAGCGGATGCCAGCAAGAGCCCCCTCACCCAATCACCCTGCTAGTCAACCCACAGATAGGCCCCGATTGCTGGCCAGGGCTAGGGACCCTACCTGTGCAGGAATTTTGTGCACCAGGCCTCTATCTAGTCATAATAGTGGTGAATTGGAGATTACATAACATAAATATTCAACCATAGAAGGTTATTTTAAAAAGAACACTATGCAGTCATGTAAAACAATGAGGTACACACGCACACACATACACATGACATGAAGAATAGACAAAATGTTTAATTTTAAAAAGCAAGTTGCAAAACATTTGATTCCATTTTTTATAAGGAAAAAACTTTATAGATTAATATGTCTGTATATTGAAAGGTATGAGAAGCATAACAAACTTAAAGATAATCCTTGGGTTGAGATTAGGGGAGAAAAAAAAGCACATGAACTTCATTTTATATTGTTTACATTTTTATAATGGTTACACGTTACTTTATAATTAAACTAGAGGCCCGGTGCATGAAATTCATGCACTGGGGGGGGGGGGCGGTTCCTCAGCTGGGCCTGCGGCCTCTCACAGTCCAGGACCTCTCATTCCTTACCACCCACTTGCTCACTGCTTCTTACCACTCGGCTTGCTGCTCCTTAGTGCTGCTGCAGAGGCGGGAGAGGCTCCCGCCACCACTGCTGCACTCACCAGCCATGAGCCTGGCTTCTGGCTGAGTGGCGCTCCTGTGTTGAGTATCTTGCCCCTGGTGGTCAGTGTGCATTATAGCAACTGGTCGTTCCTCCATTCAATTGATTTGTATATTAGGCTTTTATTATAGATGATGTTTCTGGTTGAATTATTTAGCATTTTTTTAAAAAGTTATCTAGCCTCTCAAATATTTATTGAATTCTTGTATGTGCATGCTCAGCACTCTGCAAGGGGTTACAGAACTCACAAGGAAGTTCTCTGGAAGAAGTTAGCATCTGCTGGGAGAGAAAAATAGAACTTAGAAAATGCTACAAGACAGTTTATACTTAATCTGTGGGGGAAATGACCAATTATTGTACCAAGTCAGTCACACAAATTTCCTTCTCTGTTGGAAGTTTTGCACAAGGGAAATTGCTTTGGGTCCCAAATTTCCCTACATTGGGACTTAGTGCAACATTGAGCATTGGTGAAAATCATAAATTGCTCAGTATCACTTGGACTAATTAAACTGGAGTAATGTGTCCTTTATTCATCTATAATTTATGGTTCTCAAAGAGAGAATTTGATTGGCTTGTTTGGTGTCACTTGGCAGAAATATAAATTGGGCTACTGGACAGAAATTGAATGAAGCTATTACCAGGCAGGGAACCTGGCCCTGGGTAGATCTGGCTAGCTAGTAGTGTGTGGGATCTTGACTTCATGCAGGAAAAATTTCACAACCTGAGTCCAGGTGAATTTTAGAGGATCCTTATTAAAGCTGGGGACAGTGAAACAAGGAAGGGCTTAGGATAACAGAAAGACTAGGTGGGGAAATGAGCCTAGGCTAGGCCACTTTGGCTCACTAAGAAGTCAAAGAAAAAAGAGGGCCTGGGAACAGGATCAGGGGGTTAGCCCAGGAGGAGCTGCCACTGCCCATTGCTGCCATGGTTGTAAGCCTCATGAGGTCCCTTAGAGTTTAGGAGGTGCACGCCTGTGTGGGGAGGAAGGGAAGGCTGCGGCACACTCCCAGGAGAGCATGCACTAGGACTTCTTTTTTTGAAGCTAGAAACCAATGGGTCCAGGTGCCAATTAAGCAGAGACAGGGTTGAATCATACACAAGCATTTATTCCAACAATGCCGGCAGTATAGGAGAGCAGTGGGTCATCTATGAAAATCTGCTCTGCACCCCTTTGCCTGCCAATAAGCCAGATGCTTTCATTGGGTAGGACAAAGATTACATGGGGAAGTAGGCAAAAGGAATAAGAGTGGGCCTGACCATTGTGGCTCAGGGTTGATGTTTCTATCTCTCTTTCCCTCTCACTCTCTGAAATATGTATATTTGAGGCCCGATGCATGAAATTCGTGCAAGAGTAGGCCTTCCTTTCACCTGCTGCCAGCACCAGCTTCCCTCTGGCACCTGGAACCTGGGCTTCCCTCCAGCCACTGACAGGCAACCAGGACCTGGACTTCCCTCGCTTCGTCTGGAAGGATGTCCGGTCTAATTAGCATATTATGCTTTTTATGATTATAGATATTTTTTAAGAAAGGGTATCATGGTTATAGGTTACAAGCAGAGCTGGGTGGGACTCCATTGTTTGGGCAACAAGATTGGCAATCTTTCCAGGATAATAGGCAGTTCTTGGATGAGAATGGATCCATTCCAAAGTTGACTCCCAGGTACTGGGGGTGGGGGAGTACAACTCCCAGCCAGATTAGAATGTGCTTTCTCTAATCAAAACAAAATAATCATGATTAACAGAGTATGAATAATTATTTCTTATACCTCATAGCTAGTCCCCATTATTCTATTTCTGCCCCTGACATTTTGAGGGGTTTTAAAGGCTGGGGGTTTAAGGGAGGTCTTAGGGGAGGATCTCAATAGAATATTCATTAGTTTCATACAGATGTGCTAAAATGAGATTTATTCTCTTTCCTTGATCTGTCCTTGGGTGTGGTTGGCATATGGCACTAATTGGATTTCTGCTATCTGTCTCCTTGGGGAGGGTAATTTAAGCTATTTACCCTCTGGTTGGAGAGAAGTACAAACCATTTACTCTTTAAAAAGTTTTTTAAAGTTCATCTTTATTGTTGAAAGTACTATAGATGTCCACTTTCCCCCACATTGACCCCATACCCATTCCATCCCCCAGGCCTTCACCATACTATTGTCTGTGTCCATGGGCTATGCATATATGCATGTAAATTATTTAATTAATCTCTCCCCACTCACCCACCCCCATATTCCCTCTGAGATACATCAGTCTATTGCAAGCTTCTATGTTGCTGGATCTATTTTGTTCATCAGTTTATTTTGTTCATTAGGTTCCACACATGAGTGAAATCAAGTGATACTTGTCTTTCCCTGACTGGCTTATTTTGCTTAGCATAATACTCACCATGCTGTCTCAAAGGGTAGGAGATCCTCCTTTTTTATAGCTGCATAGTATTCCATGGTATAAATGTACCACAACTTTTTTACTCACTTACTCTTAAGTGCCCTTGGTTTAGGGAAGATTGGATTTACTAGATGGCTGCAAAACTGCTGGTTTATCTGCTTCAGTTTCCCTTTTCCACTTGTCCTGGCTTCGTGGCCTATCTCAAAGCCACCTCAGAGACACCTGGTATCTCTGATGACTAGTCCATAGAAGGTCACTTCTAGCTTGTAGTGAGAAAAACACAAAATTTTTGAACTTATGTAATTAATTTAAGTAAGACATACAACAATATGTACTATATGACACCATTTACATATAAAGGGTAGCTATATATCTAAAAAATAGAGAAATATGCTAATTAACCAGGATGCCCTAACAGGTTGATGGGACAGGAGGAGGTTGCTTGGGAGCAGGGTGGCAGGGGCCTCTGCACGCCTGTGCTGGGGGAGGGCCTGATTAGCAGGAATGAGGCAGAGCCGGACCAGCGACTTGAGGGTGGGCGGTGCCACATGATTTTGAATCTCGAGCTGGGCTCCTAGTAAGATAACAAAATTGAGATGTGAAAACTCTGTTATTTGAGCTAGTTCAGTCCTAGATGTGTACCTTAGAGAAATTTGTATTTTTTATGCCAGAAGACTTTTGCAAGACTATTAATAGCACATTTTTAATAGCAAAAACAGAAAATATAAACACACTTTTAAAAATCCCTCAAACTGGAAATAGCCTGAGAGTCCACTAACAGGAGAATGGATAAATTGCAGTATATGCACACAATGCAATTCCAAACAATGGTGAAAATTATGTATAGCTGCATACTAATTTGTGAACAATAGATACCATGCCTGGAGCTATGGCAGCCATCGTGACATCATAAGGGAAAATCTTTATATCAGGAAATTATTAAACTAATGCCAGCAGCTGCTTTCAAATTTCAATTACTTTAGGTCATTGATAGTCAGGTTTTTTTGTTACTTTTACATGTAAACACTCCTAATATATAATAGCTAACTTAGAGAAAGGTTCAGTTGACAAATCAGAGGTAGTTTTCAGTTTTTATTATTGAAAATTTTTACATTAAGAACATGGTTGCGGAGAATTCAAGATGGCGGCATAAGGTAAACACCGTAAATGTAGCCATGAACAACTATTTCAGAAAAACCATGAAAAGAACACACAGACACCACTCACACCCACAGGAAGGCTGGCTGAGTGAAAATCCTACAACTAGAAAAGAGTCTGAGACTCAGAGGAGCAGTGGAAGCAAAGTACAGAGGTACGGAGGCGCGCTCACGGGGCTCGGGGAGAGGGCTGGCGCCAGAGGACGCGGTTCTTTTCCAAAACGGAGAGAGCCACAAGTTCCCAGCGGCTCTGAACTCCAGTTCCAGGCGAGTTTCTGAGGACCCAGACACCCGGAGAAGGGGGACTGACTGGCACCAGGAGGAAATCCAAAGTGGGTTTCTCTCAGCGTTGCTTGCAGCAATTACCGTGGGACACAGAGACCTGGTGTCTCTCAGCGCAGGGCTGAGAAGCGCCATAGCTATTTGCTCCGCCCTGCCCTGCAAACTCCCCGAGGTCCCGCCCCACCCAAGCTGCGTCAGAGGCTTTTGCATATAAAAGGCTGAGTAGCCTAAGGCAAAGGCTTAATCAACACCTCCTTAAAGATACAGGAGCCAGCCTCACCCAGTGGCCAGAGTGGGACTAACCAAAACAAAACAGATCCACAAGGAACACATTGGGGCAGATGCAGTGAGCACAAAAGCCCCACTGAAACAACTCTTGCCCCATAAGGGTGTCTCCAGCACAGAAGTTCTCTCACTGTAGACACAGCTGACTCTCATAACCAAGTGGCTTAGAGGTTAATTCCTCTCAGTGATCGCCTAACTCAGCAAGGGACGAAGCCAAAATGCAGAGACAAAGAAACAGGTCACAAATGACAGAAATGGAGGAAAGAAAATGACAGGATATAGAGTTCAAAACCACGGTTATTAGGTTTTTCAAGAAATTTCTAGAGACTGCCGATAAATTTAGTGAGACTGCTGATAAATTTAGTGAGATCCTCAATGAATCTAATGAGACCCTCAAGGATATGATAAAAGACCAACTAGAAATTAAGCATACACTGACTGAAATAAAGAATATTATACAGACATCCAACAGCAGACGAGAGGATCGCAAGAATCAAGTCAAAGATATGAAATATGAAGAAGCAAAACCCACCCAGCGGGACAAGCAAAAAGAAAAAAGAAAAGAAGAAAAAAGAAAAAGGATCAAAAAGTATGAATATAGTGTAAGGAGTCTCTGGGACAACTTTAAGCGCACCAACATCAGAATTATAGGGGTGCCAGAAGAAGAGAAAGAGCAAGATATTGAAAACCTATTTGAAGAAATAATGATAGAAACTTCCCTCACCTGGTGAAAGAAATAGACTTCCAAGTCCAGGAAGCGCAGAGAACTCCAAACAAAAGGAACCAAAGGAGGACCACACCAAGACATATCATAATTAAAATGCCAAGAGCAAAAGACAAGGAGAGAATCTTAAAAGCTGCAAGAGAAAAGCAGTTAGTTACCTACAAGGGGGCACCCATACGAATGTCAGCTGATTTCTCAACAGAAACTTTGCAGGCCAGAAGTGAGTGGCAAGAAATATTCAAAGTGACGAATAGCAAGAACCTACAGCCAAAATTACTTTACCCAGCAAAGCTATCGTTCAGAATTGAGGGTTGGATAAAGAGCTTCACAGACAAGAAAAAGCTAAAAGAGTTCATCACCACCCAACCAGTATTATATGAAATGCTGAAAGGTATCCTTTGAGAATGAGGAAGAAGAAAAAGGAAAGTACAAATTATGAACAACAAATATATTATCGAGTGAATCTAAGAATCAAGTGAATAAAAAATCTGATGAACAGAATAAACTGGTAAATAGCATAGAATCAGAGGCATAGAATGGAGTGGACTTACAATTTTGGGAGGTTAAGGGTGTTGGGGGTGCGTGAAGAGACTGGACAATAATTGTACATCTATGGATGAGGACAGTGGGGGGGCAAGGACAGAAGTTGGGGTGGGAAATGGGAGGAGGGGAGCTATGGGGGAAAAAAGAGGAACAACTGTAATAATCTGAACAATAAAGATAAATTAAAAAAAAAAAATAACATGGTTGCGCCCTGACCGGTTTGGCTCAGTGGATAGAGTGCCGGCCTGTGGACTCAAGGGTCTCAGGTTCGATTCCGGTCAAGGGCATGTACCTTGGTTGCGGGCACATCCCCCGTGGGGAGTGTGCAGGAGGCAGCTGATCGATGTTTCTCTCTCATCAATGTTTCTGGCTCTCTATCCCTCTCTTTTTCTCTCTGTGAAAAATCAATAAAATATATATTAAAAAAAAAAAGAACATGGTTGCCCTAACTGGTTTGGCTCAGTGGATAGAGTGTTAGCCTAATGACTGATGGGTCTCAGGTTCAATTCCCATCAAGGGCACATGCCCAGGTTGCGGGCTTGATCCTCAGTAAAGGGGGTGCAAGAGGCAGCTGATCAATGATTCTCTGTCGTCACTAATGTTTCTGTCTTTCCCTCTTGCTTCCTCTCTGAAATCAATTAAAAAAATACCTATTTTTAAAACATTTTAAGTGCAAGAAAGCCACGAAATAGAATGATACACAATGGATCACATGGGCCAGCTTCTCAATCTTTTTCAGCCAAACTTTTACAATATGTACTTACCTTCCACCATATTTCTCCCAACAATCCACCCTTTCTTTTCTTAGTCTACAGGTCAAGCTCTTTAATGTGACCCATAATGCTCTGCTTCTCTGATTCCCAGCTCTATCTCACAAACATTCTTTTTCTTCCTAACAAAACTCCTGTTACACTGGCCTATTTTAGTTCCACAAATGTTCCCAGCTTTTGGGCCTTCAATATGCTGTTTCCATTTCCTGAAATGCTTTCTCTTTTTTTTCCTCTTCTCCTCCCTAGACATCACTCCCCATCTACCACTCCATTCTTTCCCTATCTTCCCTCTGCTCGCAGCAACCCTTTTCTCCTCTCCACCATTCTTTTGCCTTCTCACCCAAGGTGAGAAGAAGGTCTTTTAAAATATGTTTTTGTTTATTTTTAGAGCAAGAGGAAACGAGAGGGATAGAGAGACAGAAACGTAGATGAGAGAGGAACATCATTAATCGGCTGCCTCCTGCATACACCACTACTAGGGATCGAGCCCACAACTGGGCATATACCCTTACCAGGAATCAAACCAGCAACCTCTTGGTTCCTGGGTGGATGCTCAAAGGCTAAGCCACACTGGTGGGGTGAGAAGAAGGTCATTTATTTATTTTTAAAAAAATATATTTTATTGATTTTTTTTTTTTTTTTTTTTTTTTACAGAAAGGAAGGGAGAGGGATAGAAAGTTAGAAACATCTATGAGAGCGAAACATCGATCAGCTGTGGGATGTGCCCACAACCAAGGTACATGCCCTTGATCGGAATCGAACCTGGGACCCTTTACTCCGCAGGCCGACGCTCTATCCACTGAGCCAAACCAGCCAGGGCAGAAGAAGGTCTTTTAGCAAAATAATGTACTCAAGTTGTACTATGAAAAAAGAGCAATATTTGCAGAAAAAAAATTCTCATTTCTAAAAGGTGTTTTTTTTGTAGGTCCTTCACTCTAAATATTCTGAAAGAGCTAAGTCAATTCAGTTGAAGGATTGGGAGGTCTTACAATTGTTCTCCTAGGATTGTGCTAGGGACAGGAATCTCCATGGACTTGATCTCCATGGGCAATGACTGGATGGAGAGGATCTCTGGTATAGAGCAGGGGAAAAGACAGGGAAAGAGAGAAGCAAGTGAGAGCAAAAAGGGATCCTGGCATCCATCTAATGCTGTCTCTCTATGAGGGTAATCTCATGGAAAAAGAACAAGACTGTTTTGCACCATCCTCTGGCCTCTACTCATGATTGGTAAGTTGGAAGACTATTTTTTCTGGGAACAGACTGTATAGAATTACTCTTCCAGATATCTGGGAACAAAAGCAAGGGTCAGACCTTTGGATGGTCTGATGGTCTGAAGAAATGAGGGGAAGGAGCAATTACTGGAACCCAGAGACTGAGAGGGTTATAAGGCTGAGACATTTAGTCATGGATGCAGCAAGCCCACAATGACACCACAAAGAGAAGCCTGGGAAATAAATAACCCAATCTCTCTTTTTAGCCCTCCTGATCTCCTCTGAGGCTCTGTCTTGGCCCAACTCAATGGAAAGCCCAATGGGCAAGAGAGCCAGGTGATAGAGTCCTTAAAGATCAGCCTTTGGGGCAGAAGCAGTTGGGTGGGTGGAATGGATATGCAGGGCAAATGGCAAATGTTCAGCACAGTGCTGGTAGGTCTGTCCATCCTCCGTATAGAAAAGCAATATAGGAAATTGAATTTTAACGACAAGGTTTGCTGAGAGAATATGGAATAACAGCAAGGAAAATTAGTTGGCTAATATTATTTAAGTCTGATGTCCTACTACATACATTTCTTAGATAGGCTTCTTGCCTAGGTATTGGAAGTATGAGTTGGTATGTCAAGAGAATTGCTGTTCTTAGCACAGTCATACAATAACCTTTCTATAATTCATTCATTCTTCATACTTTTTTTTTTTTTTTTGTAGAAAAAAAGGAAGGGTCATTCTTCATTCTTGGGACACATACCTTGGCATCTTCAGAAACTTCAAATTGCATATTTCACAATAGGACATAATTTTTTTGGATACAATTTTTAGTTAGGAATCACTTCTTAACGAGGCTGTTTGTCTTCTTCTACAGTTCCAACTAAAAGCACTAAAAGTTGGCTTTACTGCCCTGGCCGGTATGGTTCAGTTGGTTGGAATTTCTTCCCATGCACTGTACAGTGCACTGGAGGGTTGCTGGCTTGATTGCCGGTTGGGGCAGATACCTAGGTTGTGGGTTCAATCACTAGTCTGGGCAGGCGCAGAGGTGGCCAATCGATGTATCTCCCTCACATCAGTGTTTCTTTCTCTCTCTCTCTTCTTCCTCCCTCCCTCTAAAAAATAAATCAATAATAGTTGGCTTTATTGTGGAGACTACACAAAGAAATAATTATTAAAAAATTAGTTCACACGTATCCTCATGTATAGAAAGATAAAAAGAGGACATAACATAAAAGTTTTAGGTATATTCCAAGCAGGCAGCTCATTCTGTGGCCAGAAATTCTGTAAAACTAGAATTTATGTATACAGAATTCAAATTCTTACCAAAGAAGAATTACAAATAATTTTATTATATTCACAATATTTCAATCCTATAAGGTAATGTTCAGATTTTTTTTTTTTTTTTACTGAATTTGGGGTGTTTGTGAAATGTTAAAAATCTCACATTAATTGTAAATATCCTATGATGTCTAATTTCTATTTAAAATATTTTATAATTATGCATAACATACATAAAATATAAACAAAAGTAGCAATAATAATAAGTGAACCAGGTATCCACCACCCAGTTTAAGAAATAGACTGTTCTTCTTTTATGTCCCCTCTCTGCCCTTCCACTATCTCATCCTTCTCCTTTCCTCCTTTCCCAGGAGTATCTGCTACCCTGAAATTGGTATTTATCATTCCCTTGTTTTTTTTTTAGAGTTTTACCACATATGAATGAATCCTTAAATAATAAATTGGTTAGTTTTACATGTTTTTGAACTTTATATAAGTGGAATCATGTAGTCTTTTCTCTTATAACTTGCTCTTTTTATTTTTCTTCAATATACATGTTTATAAAGTTCATCCATGTTGACATATGAAGCTGTAACTTATTTTTGCTGCTGTACTGTGTTTTATTTATGAATAAACTATAATTTAATCATTCAGTTGCTTGTCCACAGATATTTGAATTATCAAGTTTCTTTGCTACATAAAATAATATTGGTATTAACATAATTGTACATGTCTTCTGGGTAAGAACTTCTTTAGGGCAATACTAAGAGCAGAATTGCTGGATCACAGGATATATACGTATTAAATATGCCACAGTATTTTCCAAAGTGGTTTTAAATAAAGTGGTTTTAAATAAAAGAAGATTTAAGATTTCTCACTCTTCCACGTCTTTATCAATAATTGATATTAGAGTACATTTATTTTTTATTTTTTTAAAAAATATTTTATTGATTTTTTACAGAGAGGAAGGGAGAGGGATAGAGAGCCAGAAACATCAATGAGAGAGAAACATCAGCTGCCTCCTGCACATCCCCCACTGGTGACGTGTGCCCGCAACCAAGGCACATGCCCTTGACCGGAACCGAACCTGGGACCCTTCAGTCCGCAGGACCGACGCTCTATCCACTGAGCCAAACCGGTTAGGGCGAGTACATTTATTTTTAAAAAATATATTTTTATTGATTTCAGAGGAAATGAGAGGGAGAGAGAGATATATAAACATCAATGATGAGAGAGAATCACTCATTGGCTGCTTCCTGCACTATTGAATTGAGCCAGTCCTGTGCCCTGACCAAGAATTAAACTGACCTCCTGGGTCATCTGAGCCACCCCAGCCAGGCTGTATTGGATATATTTAAATTTTTGCCAGGAATGTCATTCTACAGATGCCTGAATATATCTTTGTATTACTATCTTTATATTTTTCATGTTTGAGTTCAACTATAACCTCAATTTGAAGATATATTTTTATCACCTCCTTGCATCACTTAAACTTGTCAGCTATCATTTTAAATAAATCTACTTTCCAGATGCTGAATAAGTAGCTGAGTGACATTCAGATTGATTTGAGGAATAATATTGATTATTTATTAGAGCTGCACCATATGGGCATAATTTGATATATTCAGGAGCCCTTCTATCACCTTTTTCTCAGTTCCATCTATCTACCTCCCCAAATCATCAAGTTGTGGCCTGGGAGACCAAGCTCATGTGATGTGTATGTTGCCATACCTAAAAGAAATTGGCCTCTAAAGTAATTTTAAGCCCTAGTCGGTTTGGCTTAGTGGATAGAGCGTTGGCCTGTGGACTGAAGGGTCCTGGTTAAAGATTCCAGTCAAGGGCACATGCCTGGGTTGCAGGTTTAATCCCAGTAGAGGACGTGCAGGAGGCAGCTGATCAATTATTCTCTCTCATCTCTCTCTCTCTCTCTCTCTCTCTCTCTCTCTCTCTCTCTCTCTCTCTCCTTCTCCCTCTTTCTTTCTAAAATCAATAAAAATATATTAAAAAATAAAGTAATTTTAACATCAAGATATATATCTCTGTTATGAGATTAGAACTTGGTGTTACCTGCTGAATTCTGTAACTCCTAAAAATAAAAAGTCAATTCACTAAATATTTTTTACAGCCTACTTTATTATTATTAATGCTGAAATTCTATCCTTATGTAACCAGGTGGTCAGGTACACATTGCCGGATGAATCAGAAAATAGTCTTACTCAATGATCCTATGCATATCCTCAGATTAATCTAAAAACAAAGGCTTTGGTAACTTGGGGGGAGATGGTAGTGGGAGGGAAGGGGTCCTGGCTATTAGTAGTGGTTAAGGTTAAACTTAATGATACTTAGGAAATGATTAAATGGACAGGTATCTGGATTGATGTTTAAACCTTCTTAATAAATACTAAGAATTTAATTTTTACAACAAAGAGGTAGAAGCTATTATAATACCCCCATGCAGGTAAGGAAACAGATGCAGAGATATTAAAGGAACATGGCTAATGATCTCATTTTACTGGAAAGATGCAGCTAATATAGAGACAAAATATACAGGCAAATAAGACTTTTTGTAATTGAAGGATGCCAAGACTTTGAAGTTATTTTTCTTATTTTATTTTAATCACATTTCTATTTTCTGTAAACCAGAAGCCTCACTGCAAAGCCTTATTCTTAGATTTCTGGCAGCTTGGACATCTACCCAGAAGATGGAAATTCATTGTGTGTGTGTGTATGGTGTGTGTGTGTGTGGTTTTTTTTTTTTTTTTTTTTTTGAAGTACTTGCTTGTAGGTGGCAGTGTTACTTTCGAACCCTACTTTGCATTTTTTTCCTGGGGAACATTAGAGAAAGCTATCTGGTTAACATTACCCTGAACATTTCTCTGAGTGGGAACTTGCCAAGAAGAAATTGTTAACAGCAGAAAGTGTGGTATAAAGAAAGCTAGGCAGAATACCAATAGAGAAATTTAGAAACTAAAGCATTACCTTCTGATACTTACGAGAATTACCTTTTTGCACAATGAGTTCACTTTTTCCCCAGCCCCTTTCTTCCCTTTTCCTTTTGAGGAAATTATTCTTATATATTTTTACTGATTTCAGAGAGGAAGGGAAAGGGAGAGAAAGAAAGAAATATCAATGAAGAGAGAAAATCATTGATCAGCTGCCTCCTACAAACCCCACACTGGGGATTGAGCCCACAACCCAGGCACATGCCCTGACCAGGAGTCGAACAGTCACCTCCTGCTTCATAGGTCTGTGAGAAATGCTCACCTGTCGAAATTCAAATAACGAACTCGGAGACAGAGTATGGTGAAAACATGATGTTCTTGAGAACCGGTGTCAGTACAGATTGCACAGGCACAGCTGGGCAGTGATCACAGCCCATTTATTCAGTCCCTCCTCCAGTTCCCCACTGGCTGAATATTATGGGCTCACCTGTTTCCTCATATGTCACCTAGGTCTTATTGTCTCCCATTGCCCAAATAAAAAAATTGGTCTGAGGAGTTTTCTAGTTGTCTCCATCTTCCCCATCTAGACGGGGCAGGCGCTTTGGGGGTTTCCACCATGATGCTGGCCCACGTCCACAGTTCCTTGCTCTTACATCCTCTTCCCTCCTCTCTATATTCTGTTTGCCCTGGAAAAATTCAGCAACAGTTTCCATCAAAAGCTGACTATGCTGGAGATGGATCACAGAGGCCCACTTCCTGCAGGTTGACACTCAACCACTGAGCCATGCCGGCAGCACAAGGAAATGTTCTTTTAAGTGAAATTGTATTTCTTGAAAACACTTTTCCAGCCCATGTTACATTATTGCTTGCTTGGTTTTGAACTTCTGGCTCCTTTTCTAGTTAGCTGTCTCTTGTATTCAGGTATTCATTACTATCACCCTCCTCCTCCCAATAGTGATGTTTAAGTTGTAACTATTTGCCTAGAAAAGAATCTGGAAAATAATGGATGCTCAATAACGACTTGTTGATTCACTGAATGGCTGATTAAATGAATGAACAAATGAACTAGTGAGAGAAAACCTTCCCAGGAAGAAAAAAAATTCAAGGAGTGTAAATGTGAAACACATTCTTATTGATGTATTTTGTAAAGAAGTGTTTGCGATACTGATTTCATTCTTTTACATTTCCCTCAAATTTGAAAAGTCTATGTAGCCATATAATTTCAGAACTCTGCTTAGAAAAATCAAATTCTACTTTAAAAAATGACTATTGGATCAATGAAGAAAATGAGTACTTTTTGGGGGGGGGGTTCTAATTGACATACTTAATTGCAGTTTTCTATCTTTTATATTACTTTTCCATTCATAGAGTTTACCTTTTACTTTGAATCTCTTAGAATACTGTCTTACATTGTACATTCTCTAGTTTTTAAAGTAATAAAAGTTAAAGACTGTGATATAAATCTGGCCCATACTGAATCAGACCTGTTAAACAAATATTCATGATGACAATAATTGAAATATTGGTTGACATTTATTTTTGTTTTATAAAAATAACCATTTAAAAGGCAACTTTCAGGCTCACAGACATTAGTTTTATTATACCCTATAAAATTTCATTTCTTCTTTATACATTTTTGTAGTTTCTAAAATTTCTCCAGTAAGCTTTCATTACTTTTATAATCTTAGAAAGCAATACATTCTATTAACCCTCCACCCCGCCAATTCAGTAATTTATCACTCTGAGCAAATTCCTACTAATACTTATATTTTATTATAGCAATTTTTAAATGCATGAGAACCTATGCCAGTAATTTCAACTTGAAATTTCCAAGGGCTCTGTTGAGGTGAACAGAGAACTATATTCATAGTGTATTTGTGTAGAATTTGCAAGTGCCTTTATTGATTGTACTGTCTATTCTCATACCATATCTAAATTGAAATTACATGTTGATCTACTTAAAATGACCTAGTATATATTAATTTATTTCTTCTTCTATTTTTAATACATGCATTGTTTTCTTACATGTAAAACGAGGAGCAGGGATCATTGCTAAACTTCACTTTGGTTCTAATATTCTAAAACCATTTGCTGAGATTGTTCTATAATAAACTCATTAGAGATAGAATTATAGAGTAGGGTATTTTGAATTCTAAGGAGCACTGTTCAACTCGCTAGCCAGGATGTTCTCAAACCGCATACAGAAGAATGAACTTTGAAAGTGCATCCACGATGTGTGAGGGATCACACTGGAGAGTGTGAAATTGATAAGGTTAATGAGTTTTACTACTATAGTAATCATCTAACGCTATCCTGTACCTCTGGTTTCAGTCGCTTCTTCCTAATTAGAAAGACATCTGTGTATCTCCATATGGTAGGATTTGAAGAAGAGGAACTTTCTAGAATTTCTTTCAAACTTCTGCTTCTCTAACTATAGAACTTTTCTTACAACATAGTCTCCACTAATGAAATCCTTTCCAGTTATCTCATGTCTTTCATATGCATCACGAGGGTGATTTTGCCGTTTTTATAAGAGCCAGTGACTTTTGGATGAATTACAAATTAAAAAAAAATTCTATTGCAGGCATTTTCTTTTCAAAGCCCATTTTTAGTTCCTATGAAGGGAGCCAGTATAACCTGGTGGTTAAGCAGTTAAAAACAAGGTCTTGGAAACAAACAAATCTAAGTTTGTTATCTTAGCTGTACTTTTCAACTGCTGTCTGACCTTGGACAAGATACATTACAGCTCTGATCCTCAGTTTTGTCATTTGTAAATTACGGATAATAATGTAACTTTTTTCCCCCAAAATTGTTTTTGAGGAATAGTTACCAGTATAAGCCGTACACAAAGGACTTTGCATTCCATTGAGTTAAGCAATATTTATTGAGCACTAACCATGTGTCAGGCACTGTGCCAAGCTCCTGTCTAACTCAGGACTATTTCTTTTCTTCTCTCTAATTTTCATCTTTTTTAAAGAAAATATGTTTTTATTGATTTCAGAGAGGGAGAGGGAGAGAGAGAAACATCAATGATGAGAGAGAATTATTGATTGGCTGCCTCCTGTACGCCTCCTACTGGGGATCAAGACTGTAACACAGGCATGTGCCCTTGACCAGAATTGAACCTGGGACCATTCAGTCTGCAGGCCAATGCTCTATCCACTGAGCCAAACCGGCTTGGCCTCAAATTTTCATCTTAAATGGCACTTTCTGAGGGAATGCTGCTGTGTTAGTTCAGGCCTCTAGGAAGTGAATGCTAAGATAGCATAAGACATGCAAACCAGCTGCAAGGCTATGGCTGAGCGTGGACCTATGCACCAGGTCACAGTCTGATTCCAGGTCAGGGCACATGCCCAGGTTGCAGGCTCCATCCCCAGTGTGGGTGGGCCTTGACGTAGGCAGCTGATCCATGATGCTCTCTCATCATTGATGTGTTTATCTCTCTCACCCTCTCCCTACCTCTCTGAAATCAATAAAAATATATCAAAAAATAAAAAGAAAAAAAAGCTTAATACAGATGGGTGCAGAAGAGTGAGGGAAAACCGGATCAGGAAAAGCTCTGGGGAGGAGTCGCGTCGCTGAGACACGAAGGACCATTAAAAAATATTACCAGATGCCCTAACTGGTTTTGCCCAGTGGATGGAGCCTCGGCCTGCGGACTGAAAGGTCCCAGGTTCGATTCTGGTCAAGGGCAAGTACCTTGGTTGCGGGCACATCCTTAGCAGAAGGTGTGCAGGAGGCGGCTGATCGATGTTTCTCTCTCATGGATGTTTCTAACTCTCTATCCCTTTCCCATCCTCTCTGTAAAAAATCAATAAAACATATATTTTTAAAAAAATGTTACCAGAGCGAGAACTGCTGAGCGTGGGCCTGGGCAGGCCGCCCTGCGCGGATTGCTTAGGTCTCCAGCCTCAGGGTTGTCCTAAGCGCCTTCCCCCCCCAACCCTGGCGCTGAGCCGGGGCTCTCGCCAGCCCGCGGGCCCAGCAGTCCTGCGCATGCGCATCTCAGCAAAGCGCTCGCAGGAGGGGCGGGGGTGTTGCCGGAAGTGTGACTTCCCCGCTCTTCCCATCCGGGGTCACGGCGGTCTTCCGGGTGTTTCCGAATGGGCTTTGGACGCCGCTTTTGGGGTGGCTTTTCGGTCTTCCGCCTCTAGCCACCGCCCTCAACCTCCCACACCCTTGCCGGCCTTGCCTTTCCTCGCGTCTCTCCGCCCCGGCCGCCGAGTTCGGGGTTAGAACGCAATCCGCGTTCGGAGCCAGGCCTCGCCACTCCGCGGGCCGCTGCCTCTCGGCTCCGGCGAAAGCTACCCCGAGCGCGTGGGCCGCCGCCGCTCCGGCCTTGGAGCTCCTGGGCGGGCAGTGCCGATAGGCCCTGCCCCAAGGACACCTGTGAGTTGGAGGGTTTCGCAGAGGGACGCACCCTGCGGGCCTAGGCGCAGAGGGCGGGGCGCGGGGAACTTTTTGGAAACTACTGTCTGTCTCGCGTGGGAGGTTCCGGCAGTATCTCTTCCCAGACTTACAGGCGGCCCCCTGGAAACTGTACTCTTTGAAGAATCTTGGGACCGTTTACTTGTTTTCCACTCGTTTCTCTTCCTCGTGCCTGCCCCGAGTGTTCTGGGCTCCCTGCGTGGTGTTGCAAAGGCTGGTTGAAACGGGCCCGGCAGTGCCTTAGCTCTTCGCCTGACAGGACGGTGCACCGGTCAGGACTGTCAGGCCGTCGCCCCTCTTTTCCTCTCCAGCCTTTGCAGATGGGCTCTTCGTCGCTCTTTCTAGGCCAGGATACGGGGGAGTTATGTTTCTCACCACTTCCGGGTTACAGAGTAGGCTGTCTGGTGTCAGCTCTCTCGGCCTTTGTGTAAAATAGTTGTTGTGGTTATCGTATACCAATAGGGTGAACGACAAAGAAACAGAGCAACTGTACAAACTCAAGCTCCCTTGGCAACTCGTTGGCAGATGTGCGGTCTGTACGGCTTTGTGAGGAAAGGGAGTCCAACTGCACACTAAGTGTGTGCGTGCGTATTATAGGTAGCATACTATTTTTTTTAGTAAACGCCATCATGTTGTTTGATTTGTTATTATTTTAAATTATTTATTGTTTAAAGTATTACATTTGTCTCCCTTTCCCCCCATTGTTGTATGACTTGTCACCTCAAAGCATTACCAGGTACTGATGAACAGCCTCAAGGCTCTTCTTATGTGCCGATAGCTGATAATAGTAACATTACTTCGTTGACGTGCTAACTCCAATTACATCGAACAGATAGGTTCCATGTGAAACAGGTCATTTAAGAAATGTCCATTTCAAACCATGTGACTAGATTATTTTTCAACAATTGGATGGAATCAGGTTCTTAATAAAATTAGTGTCCTTTTCGAAACCCGCAGGAGGTTTTGACAGTGCGTGAAGAGGATTTAGGGACTGGGCTTTTTGCGTTGTGGAGAAGAGTGAGTTTAGGGGATGGATCAGAGGCATTTGGACAAAGTGGACAGATGGTTGATTTAGCCACTACAGTTCTGGTTATTGTACCAGGTAAATTCTGCTTTCCGAGGAATCCCGATGAAGGAATTATGTAACCTTAGGTGTTCTCTAATTCCTTGGAGGAGAGGTCAAGTTTAGGACAAATGGCAGGTTGTAAGGTACAGGATCAAATAGTATATAGCAGCACTAGGAATTACTTTGGAATCTGATGGAGCTTGTCTCAGTTATGATTATTTACAAATAAACCTGTATCGTTTCCATTGGTTCAACCTTACTCTGAGGAGGAAGCTGGTTTTGCAAGGAATGTTAGGCCATAAAACGGAACAAAGCTCTGTCCTGCGGGAGGTCAGGGGGGCTTTTTTCTGAGCCCCAAACCAAGAACACCTGGGAAAGGGTAGGTGAACAGAATACTCCCTTCAGGGCCTTGGGAGGAGGGAGTAAATCAGTGAACTCGAGGGGCAGTTATAAAGCAAGGTTCTTTCGTGCGACCTCCACTCTGGATTTGGGATTGGGACAACCCCAGAGTCCCCAAGTGTTATTAAAACTGTGATTTCTCCACTTCTTCAAAGCGTTGCTTAGTTTTTTGGTCTTTCTGCAACAATTCAGGAAGCAATCCTCAAGATTCCTTAAGGCCAGAACCAATGCAGTGGTTTTAAAACAGTTCAAAAGTTACTGAGGTTACTCTGTTTTATAGTCAAGTACTGATGGAGAAATTTAACTTTCAAGCTAAGAAAAATGGGATATCACCAATATCTGGATTTTATTTATTATAAAATTTCTTATACCTGCTACTACAGTTAATGTGAAGTAGTGTTTTATATAGATCATTATCTACTTAGTGAAGCCTTTATTCAGAATATAAAGAAAAAGATTTCAAATTCTGTGGTGATTTTCCTTAATCTGGTGTCATCATAGTTTTGCTGAAACTATTCTATTTAAAAAATTATCCATTATATTGTTTAGGATAGATTATTTTGGTGACATTTTTATCTTCATAAAAATCAGAGTTGAAATGTATTAGAAAAAACGTTAGAAAGAGGAATTGAAATTCATGGGCTTTTGGATTACTTCCTTATTTCTAGGTGGTCATGCAGAGATACTAATGTTGGGGAGTGTTGAATGCCCCTGGTTACATTCCCTAGGAATGTTCCTCTTCACTTTGTGGGCTGAGACTTCACTTTGTGGGCTGGTAAGAGCCAGAGTTGAAGGCCAAAATTCATACTGAGGGGACCCTGACAAGTATTTTGCTTTGGAGGGACTCTGAAAACGAGTGGTTTTCTGGGAATTTGGGACAGGTCGAACTCAGTATTTACCCCAAAGTAAACTTTTGGCTATGGAATCATTGTAAGCTTTTAAGCCTTGGATAATTTGGTCATTAGCTTTGTAGAGTACTTCTGGGCCTTAAGACATCCTGACCTTGTAATGGGACAGGAATAGGTGAGGTCTGGGATATTAAGTCACTTCTGGTCTTCAAATCTGAATGCATAGGTATAGGACTTTATTTGGGTCTGGAAGAAGAACAGATAGGGTGGGCAAAATTAGATTTACAGTTCATATGGAAAATTGTACAATAATTAATAAATAATAATCCTATCTAATAAAAGAGTAATATCCAAATTAACCATCACTTCACAACAAAGATGGTGGTGCCCATAGTGGCTGGGGCGAGACGCTGGTGGCATTGCCCCGGCAACATGAGCCCAGCATCCCTGCCCCGTCCATGTGGTGGGAGGGGAGGGGCTTCTGGCCAGAGGCCTGGGCTAGGGACGCTGGCATTGTTGCAGGCTGGGCTGAGGGACTCCCTGCCCCCACACATACACGAATTTCCTGCACCAGGCCTCTAGTACAAGAATAAACTTTTATGTATTCACAACTTTAAATCTACTTTTGCCCAGCCTTATATTATTTATAGGTATAAACAAACTGTTTCAGAATTTTAATTGTGAACTGGTTTTTTAAAATACAGTTTTTTATTGATTTCAGAGAGGAAAGAGAGAGAGAGAAACATCAATGATGAGAGAGAATCGTTGATTGGCTGCTTCCGGCATGATCCCCACTGGGAATCAAGCCCAAAATCTGGGCATGTCCCCTGACCTGGTATCAAATAATGACCTCCTGGTTCATAGTTCCACACTGGCTGAGCCACACTGGCTGAGCTGAATTGATTTAAATAAATTTGAAAATAAAACTTTTAAATTCTAGTTTTTCTGAATACAGATTCTATCCCTTGTTGATCATATCTATAGTATCTGTTTTCTAACAAAATGAAATATCAAGCAAAATTCATTACTGTAATGACTTGTTTTTAATGTCATTTTCTAAGGAATCGTATGAAATAGGAATTATGTCTTATGGGGATTTGGGTCAGGGAAGCAGAATAAAGAAGGCCAAGAAAGTATGAACCCCGGTCAAAGGGTCTAGAACAAGGCATTAGCTGCCAGTCTAGAATCTGACAATCTGTGATTATTGAGTGTACGTATGATAAAGGATTCTCTGGAATTCTGTTTGGTTCAAGATATTTTCCATTTCCTTTGAGTTAAAATCAGTACAGTGTGGTAGATTTTATAGGATTAAAAAAAATTTATAACAGAAAGGCCTGCTGAAGGAAATTGACAAACACTTATTTTCTTGAGGTAACATTTGCCTTTGGTTCAGATGAGAGTCAGCCACTTGGGATGATATCTGGGATATTAAGTCACTTCTGGTCTTCAAATCTGAATGTATAGGTATAGGACTTTATTTGGGTCTGGAAGAAAAACAGACAGGGTGGTCAGAGACTCTTATTCAAAATCGGTTGTAACCTGCTTTTGACAGGTGGCTCAGTTGGTTGGAGTGTCATCGCATACACCGAAAGGCTGCAGGTTCTATTCCCCACTGGGGCACATACCTAGCTTTCAGATTGATCCCCAGTTGGGATGCATGCTGGAGATGGCACATCCATCTTTCACTCTCTCATTAATGTTTCTCTTTTTCTCTCAAATCAATTAAAAAAATATATCCTTGGGTGAAGATTAAAAAAAACAAAAAACGAAATCTTTTTGAATCTGGTCTGGTAAATTTTACTATATGTGGCCAGTTTGGGGAATTTTAATCTTTTAGAATTAAAAAAAAAAAGGACAAAGTTTATATGAGCGATTTATTTTTTTGCAGATCATTATTCTCTTTTATGTTGTCTCCTGCACCAGTTTTCCCAACCATCTGGTATCAAACCCCAGAGGCAACTACCATTTTTTTTTTGTAGCTGCTTAAGTGTTCTTATGTTCTAAAAAACTTTCATAGTGCATCCTTTGGATTGACATCTGCTGAAAATGAAGATTTAGTACCTTTCTGTACTCACATCATACATTGTGATGTATATTGTATAATAATATATGAATATATGTGATCTTTATAATATGTAGTAGTAAGTGATATATTATTCTGTTTTCAATGTTTATCATATTTTAGGAACCAAGTAGGTTAACTAATTATATTTACTTTTTTATATAACCCTTTGAGTGTTTTTTTTTCTATAGTTTAGTAATTATTTTTGAACTTGCTTTTCTTGTAATTATTTCTGTTCTTCCAGAAGAATACTCTATGGTCAGATACATTAGGTAACCTATAAGTTAACATTTTTTTTCCTCCTTGGGTATCTTGAAACCCTCTGTCCTGCTCTAATTTAAGCTGTTAGCTTTCCTTTACCATCATCCTGGATAATTTACTTCTCTCTGCCCTGTGTTGAACCTTCTTTTTCTTAGATCCCAGGTGTTGTTTTTTTTGATACCTTTCATGTCTAAACATGTTTTTATTTTTCCTTGCAATGATAATGTAGCTAGGTATAAAATTATAGCTTGAGAGCATTTTCTTCAGAAATTTGAAGGCATTGACTTCATTGTCTTGTGGTTTCTACCATTGCTTTAAAGCCATTTTGATTACCAGCCCTTTGTTTATAACATTTTCTGCTGTAACATTTTATGACCTTCTTTTTCCTGATATTCTGAAATTTCACCATAGTATTCCTTGATATTCATTTCTTTTTTTAAACTGTGCTTTGTACTCATTGGGTCCTTTAATGTAAGGATTGGGGTTCTTCAGTATTGGAAATTATCTTTTTTACTTACTTGGTAATTTCTTTCTCTGTTCTTTCTGGAGCTTCTGTTATGTTGGATGTTGGACCATATAGTTCAATTCTCTTCTATTTTCTCTCCTATTTCTTGCTTCCCTTCTGCTCTCATCAGTTTTTCCTTTTTGTTCTTTTTAAGAGATTTCCCCAATATTTTAATTCTCTGTTGGAATTTTAGCTTTCAGTTTTGTAATTTTCAAGAAGTCTTTCTGTTTTTTAAGCAGTATTAATTTTGTTTTGTATATGCATTGTTTTTTTCTTTACTTGTGTTTTTTTTAAAAAAAAATGAGTTTTCATTTGCTCTTGGCATTATTTCTGTTTATTCTCAGATTTTTTTTCTTTCTGACAATTCATGATGTCTATTTAGAAATCTATTAGAAACTCTGTGGGGATGGTAGGCAATTCAGTAGTAGGCTTCATTGTATTTGCTAGCTGGCTTAATTTCTCTCTGGTGGAAAACTGTTACTATGTTATATAGGTTCTCTGGTTATTATTTTATATGTGTTTCTTTTCTTTCTCAGTTATTCTATAGATGAGTTTTCTAATTTCCTGCTTTAGGAGATGGGCTGAGGATTCTTTTCACTTTGAGGACTTCACTTAATACTTTTTTTTTTTAATTTATCTTTATTGTTCAGATTATTACAGTTGTTCCTCTTTTTTCCCCCATAGCTCCCCTCCTCCCATTTCCCACCCCAACTTCTGTCCTTGCCCTCGCACTGTCCTCATCCATAGGTGTACAATTATTGTCCATTCTCTTCACGCACCCCCAACACCCTTAACCTCCCAAAATTGTCCGTCCACTCCATTCTATGCCTCTGATTCTATGCTATTCACCAGTTTATTCTGTTCATAAGATTTTTTATTCACTCGATTCATAGATTCACTCGTTGATATATATTTGTTGTTCATAATTTGTACTTTCCTTTTTCTTCTTCCTCATTCTCAAAGGATACCTTTCAGCATTTCATATAGTACTGGTTGAGTGGTGATGAACTCTTTTAGCTTTTTCTTGTCTGTGAAGCTCTTTATCCGACCCTCAATTCTGGGATAGCTTTGCTGGGTAAAGTAATTTTGGCTGTAGATTGTTGCTATTCATCACTTTGAATATTTCTTTCCACTCACTTCTGGCCTGCAAAGTTTCTGTTGAGAAATCAGCTGACAGTGGTATGGGTGCCCCCTTGTAGGTAACTAACTGCTTTTCTCTTACAGCTTTTAAGATTCTCTCCTTGTCTTTTGCTCTTGGCATTTTAATAATGATGTGTCTTGGTGTGGTCCTTCTTAGGTTCCTTTTGTTTGGAGTTCTCTGCGCTTCCTGGACTTGGAAGTCTATTTCTTTCACCAGGTGAGGGAAGTTTTCTGTCATTATTTCTTCAAATAGGTTTTCAATATCTTGCTCTTTCTCTTCTTCTGGCACCCCTATAATTCTGATGTTGGTGCGCTTGAAGTTGTCCCAGAGACTCCTTACACTATCTTCATACTT
>PVJC01013849.1:0-37337 GCA_004026665.1 Murina feae
TATTGGCATAAAAAATGCTTTCCAGTCCCCCCAATAATCTTTTCATTGTCAATGAAGAGTCATCAAGTATCAGCAATAATGAGACCCTATAAATCATTCTTGTCCAAATTGTTCATTTACAGGAAACTGGAGCCTAAATAAAGGAAGTAAGTTGCTTGAGATCACAAATGGAGCTAGCAATAGATCGAGGACTTGAATCCAGATACCTGAATCAGGGCTTTCCCCATGTACAACAAAAACACCAATAAAAAGAAAAAAAATTAAACAGGAAATACTTTAGTAAAAATTGAAAGAGAAGAGTGATCACAGGGTGTTTTAACAATATAGAAATTGTTATTTAGATCATCTTTGAGAAATGCCAATACAGTACCACAAAGAAAAAGCCAATCTAAACAGACTAGGCCTCAGTAAACTTGCAGTCCAATAAAACAAAAAGAATTTATTTCAACTGATAGAAATTCTGACATTCATCTTAATGAAAACATCCAATCCAAAATAGCCCAGATTAGAGGAAATCATGAGGGAAACAGAAGCTAAAGACTTGAAATTTACCAGGCACTTTTTGAAAAGGAGACATTTTAAACCCCAACATGAGGAAGAAACTGGCAAAATTAGAGGGAAGGAAACTTCAAGGAGACTCAGTTGTGATTCAATTGAAGTGTTGTGGTCAACTGAATTGCCAGTGACACAGATAACACAGCAGGCAAACTCAAAGAGTAAAACTAAGGAAACAAACTGAAAGGCCAATATCTATACAGATACCAACGTTGTAGACACACTTGGATTCTATCAAACATGCCCCATAGACTAGTTAGGCACACCAGTTATTTCCTTCCATCTCATAGTAATGCTTCTGACTCACTGATCTTTCTGGTTCCACTGCTATATTCTACTGCAGTTTCCCTAAACAACATCTCTCCTAAGCTGGAGGAGGTATCCCTTTTATAACACACATAAAACTTCCTGTCAGTCCTACAGCCTTTGAGATTTTCAATGGAAAAACAGAACAATGCCCTGGGGTCACATGACAAATCCAGGTTAACACAAACTCTCCTCTGATCCTTGCTATGTCTTAGAGTAAATCATTTTACCCCCAGCATCTGTAAAAAGAGGTAGATAAGAACTTCCCTGGAAAATGAAACTTTAATGGTTAACATCTGTTGTGTGGTCATGTTAAGAGCAATTGACTGCCCAGCAATTGTGGCTCACTGGTTGAGTGTCAACCTATGAACCAAAAGGTCACGGTTTGATTCCCAGTCAGGGCACATGCCTGAGTTGCAGGCACGATCCCTACCATGGGGCGTTCAGGAGACTACTGATCAATTATTCTCTCTCATCACTGATGTTTCTCTCGCTCTCTTCATCCCTCCCTCTCCCTCTCACTTCTCTGAAATCAATAAAAATATATATTTTAAAAAAGAGCAATTGACAGATCGACATTTGTTTACTGAGGGTCTTGTCCATTCATACTAGTGTGCTATGAGCTATGTGGGAGGAAAGCAACTGTAACAAGAAGGCAACTGTAACAAATGAAAAGAAGCCATTAAAATATTCCATAAGGGAACACTAAACTACTACAACCAAAAATTCTTATTAAATGTCATTTAAAATATCTCTATTTTCCCAGAAGGAAAGAGGATAGATTCAGGCTGAGCTTAAAATGGGGATGGTGGGAAGAAGAAGATAAATAAGAAACATCAAGAGAAAAAGTGTGTGGAGATATGAGAAGAGGGAGGAGAAGAGGAGAGAAAATGTGTAGTAAAGTTAGCAGTTTACAACTGACTCCACAGAAGAAAGAACATGAGATTTGGTTTAGAGTGTTAGATGTTAAGAACTGACCAACTGTGAGAGGTGTGATATGTTAGCTAGGGAGGAGGAGGCTTCTTAAATTTTAAAGAAAATGGAAATAGATATAGCCACCTTCCTTGGGAAAAGAGGAATGAACAATGTAAGTCATTTACACCCTTAGACTTATTTGTCCCCTAAATTTAGAGTGAAAAAGGTAGTCCTTTGGTAGAACTTCACTGGTCTTTAGTTTGTAACTGTAATATTTTTCTGAAATAGACAAGTGATCTACTACTTCGGTTTGATTTTCACCCCATGTTTCATGACATTGCCACTAAGTAGTTTCCAAAAAAGGAATGCCAAAGGGAGGAAATTAAGATGAAAGAGCAATTACCCCTCAAAGCAAGCACACCATACCATCTGTTAACTTGCGTATAGAATTCACTACCGATCCACTAGCAAATGGTTATGTGCTCAGGAATCTGAAAAGATTGTGCACATATCCCAAATGCAGAATAAAAGAGTTTAGAAGTTGAAGGGTCCTAACAATTATCATCCCCCTCATTTTACATTAAAAATGTGGCAAAAAGCAAATTAAAGTGATGTAAACTATGTACATAGGTGTTGAAGAGGTACCAAGTAGAGATCATAGTAAACTAAGTGTTAGTCAAGAAGGGCTTCTTATAGCACTTACATTTTGCCAAATATTTTTTCTTTTTTTATTATTGATTAAGGTATTTTTTTATTATCTGAAGTTTTACATAAGTCTTCTTTTTCCACAATTGACCCGTCCCCCAGCCATTCCCACCTTGTGCAAGCCCCCATCACCCCAGTGTCTGTGTCCATTGTTTATGGTAATATGCATGCATAAAAGTCCTTTAGTTGCTCTCTAACCACCCCCCCCTCCCCTGCTATTTGTCTCTGGATCTATCTTATTCATCAAATTATGTTGATCATTATATCCCACAAATGATTGAGATCATGTGATATTTATCTTTCTCCTACTGGCTTATTTTGCTTAGCATAGGCTCTCTAGTTCCATCCATGCTGCTGCAAATAGTAAGAATTCCTTCTTTTTTACAGCAGCATAGTATTCCATTGTGTACATGTACCACAGTTTTTTAATCCATTCTCATTTTTCCAAAGATTTTAAAGTGAGAAAGATACAAAAAAGTGAGGAAGAGGGATAGCAACCCAAGAATTACTTCACCAGCCTCATATTATCACTGTCATTCTTTAGAGTCTACTATGGAGTAAGTACTTTTCTAAGTGTTTTATCTGCATTACCTTATTTAATTCTTACAACCACCCTGTAAGGTAGCTACTACTAGTATACTCCATTCTACAGATGAGAAACCCAAAACTGAACGGGACAAATCACACAGCTATTAAGTTATTTTAAGGACATTAAGTTATCTTAAGGCTATGATTATTTTTTTAGCATTTTGCATATTGCACCTGGATTTGGAGTTTTATTAAGTCAAAAATTATACTCTTCTAGTCATACTAGTGATGGGATGGTTATGTTCAAAATATTAAAGTGTTGTTGTTTAATCAGAAGCTGCCTTTTTCAAAACCTACACTGGTCATCCCTGTGTTGTAAGTTCTTGCGTATTCCTAATTACATATAGTTCCCTCTGTGCATGTCCAATCTCCCCCACCTCTACCTTTCTCTCTTTCTCTCCTTCCCTCCTGCCTTCTCTTTCTCCTTTCCTCCCACCCTCTCTCCCTCTCTCCATCTAAATTTGTTGGCAAACACAAACATGTCATAAGGTCCCTTACAAGCCAATGCATTTTACTCCACAAAACCACAGCCTGCTAATTCAACATACAATAACCAGAGAACATGAGCCACCTAACTTACATTAATATAAGACTAACAGCTCTATTCAAGGTAGGAAGAAAAGAGAAATTTCATTTATCAACTGTGTATTGAGTGGCTCTCTCCTGGCATTTATATACAGAGGATATTATAAGGAGCTTCAGTTGAGTTTTTTCTATCATTAGCAAATTCATTTTTCCACTACAAAAAGAGGCAGAAATCCAAAGACAAATAAATTCCCATCATTACTCAGATAACACTGTCCCCATAGACCTGCTGTGAGCTCATTCATATGACAAAAAGATATGATCTTTCAGGTGGAAGCTGAACATTGTTCAGCCCATTGGCAGAAAAAAGAATAGAAAGGTCCTTTGCAGGGTGGCTTTTTTTAAGAGGAAAACTAGAAATAAAAAAAATTGTATCTCCTCATTTATTTTTTAATGAAAGTCTGGCATGTAGTAGAAACAAAAAAAAGAAAATCAAAATGTTATCTGCCACCCATTAGCCATTTAAGAGCAGTGAGGGGAGAGTAGGGAAGTATAGGGAGCCTGGGGACTGGGGCATGCACATTTTTATACAGGGAAAGCAAAGCAGAGGCAATGCCAACAGAAAATAACTCAAACTTTGCTTGTATCATCACAGGTTCTCAAGAATATGTGCATTTTATAATGCATATTGTACAGACCTCTTTTCCAAGTTCCATAAGAACCTTTAGTGGCTATCCCATAATTACTCAAACCAGAGTCTGGGCTAATTCTGAAAAATGATATGCTAGTGAAGACAGCTTTTCAGGATCCAGACATTCCCCAGTGAGTAAATCAAATAATTATCCAATGTTCCTTTAGAGACTGATAGCTCTGGAGAAACTCATGAGGTTGTCAACCCTTTGTCCTGCTTTTCCCTCCTCTGAGACTTTCAGTGCCTAATATTCTGGAAACCACACCACCACCACCACCACCACCACCACCACCACCACCAAATTCCAAACTTAGAAACAAGCTAATAGCAGCCATTTGCAACTTAGTGTTAACTCAAATAAATACATTCTTCCTTCCAAAGGACTGCTTGAAGTTTGAACTATAATTGTAAAAGGAAATTCCTGACCTTCTGTTAAAAAGATCACAGGCAGCAGCAAGCAGATGAGAGGCTTTGAACAGTGGGGTGGTGCATTCAAAATCATGCAAAGTGAGTATTTTACTGACTGAATCTCTGTAATAATAACAGCACTTTTTTTGAGCACTTACTATCTGCCAGAAAGTACATTAAGTACCTGGATCACCTCACAACCACCCTGATAAGTAATTTCTATTTTCACTCCCATTTGCCAGATAAGAATATTAAGGGTTAAAAAAATAACTAACTGCCCTGACCAGTTTGGCTCAGTGGATAGACCGTCAGCCTGCGGACTCAAGGGTCCCAGGTATGATTCCGGTGTGCAGGAGGCAGATGATCGATGTTTCTCTCTCATCGATTTTTCTAGCTCTCTATCTCTCTCCCTTCCTCTCTGTAAAAAATCAATAAAATATATTTTTAAAAAATAAATAAATAAATAAATAACTTAACTAAGGGCAATAGACTGTTAAATGGCAAAGATTACCATGGTACTTAGATTTGTCTTATTCCATAATCCATATTCTTAGTCACTATAATGCTACACTTGCCTTTGTATTTACAGGCTGACTAGCGCTGTCAGTCTTGAGTAGAATAGAAGAGGGTAGAAACAGTTATACTGACTCAACAGAACTTGCTCATATTAGTTGGAACCTGAATTGATGGGACACTGCCTGTCTGGAATAACAATAAAAATTCTCAGGTTGACCTATGAGGATTACATACCAATAGATAGTATATAGTAAAGGAAGTCTGGATTGTGTCCCTCATATCCCTGACAACCCTAGTTTCAATGATAGATATTTGTATCTTATATAATTTCTCTCTTAATTCCTCATTCTAACTTTCTCTACCTTTCTTAATCATCTAGGATTCTTACTTTGAGTCTCAGTTGAAATGGCTGTCACTCCTCTTAACTTTTTGGAATTCTGTGCTTGTCTTCCTCTCAGAGTTGCTGCAAGAGATAAATGATCGACTATGCACTCCCTATCATGATGATTTTGGGAACTTTCCATGATTTTAAACATTCTATATTGATGACAGTGGAAATTTAAGATACCAAAGGGGCCTTTGGTAATGCTGCCAGTAGAATATTAGGTTCTGTGCCTACATTTTTGGCATAGGTGTTTTAATCTGTAAAGGATCCTTGATTATTAATATTAGGTTTCTAGAAGAAATACTACTTTTCTAAATCCAACAAAACAATGTATAACTTTGAAAAGCTCGCTTATTTAATAGACAGCTAATTCCTTATCTAAGGATTATGTTCTTTAAGATCTCTAAGTCATTTGTTTTTGGCAATTTTTATTTAGAACAAATGAGAGAAAAATGAGGAACTTAAGGTGCCCTATATGGGCAAACAAATGCACGGATGAAAACATGGGTCCCACATGCCCTGAGCACTTATCTCACTATGCTCTTTGCTCAATGACACACTTGCTTCTGGGTGTGGAAGTTATCTAAGAGAGAGTGGAATGGGGAGCTACAGAACCAAAGAATATGTCTTCATCATCTTCATCATGCAAATGTAACACTTTGAATGTTTGGGTGGGCCCATTTGGCAACCTATCATTTTGAACTCAAGAGCCCTTTAATATAAAAGAATTCCCCTAGCCCAACAATACAATGCTCATTCCTTGGCTCATCATCCTGCAAAAAATGAAGCAAAAAACACATCTAACCCAAAGGCAATCAAGAGGAATTTAGTCCAAAGCAGAAGGCAGACAGGTAGTCTGGCAGACACGGTTTCAGTCTGGGGATGGGGACCTTCAGACCATCAGCATATAATGTTAATAGAAACATTTGCCATCTACTTCAGTACTACCAGAATCTGGAGACCATTGTAAATTACACCAACTACAGAAACAACTTTTTCTGGCATTTTAATTACTGGAACATTACAGAATAATCACACAAACTTTACTTAAATGGCAAGTCAGTGATTTTCCCTCATGAGAGGACACATCACACTAAAGGAAGCCTTAAAACAGATTGTGTTTCTTTGAAAATTGTATTTTAAACCAAAGATCCAAGTAGATAGTTTTATGGGTCTCTAATTAGCTTCACAAAGGAAACACCAAAAGGTTAATAAGAGATGGTTAGTTTGGAATGGTGGTTTCCTGGTGCCAGCTCTAGCAGCTCAGTCTGTTTGCAGACTCATTAGCTGCTTGGATTGATTAGAAGCTGAATTCAAGAGTGCTCAGTTGCTGTGTTAGCAGGCTAGTGTGATTCCATACAGCTACCCTACAACTAACTAGGGTCCAACATTAAGGTAATGTGTTCTCCAGATAAAGTAGGAAGGTTTTCTTTGCCTTCAACATCAGTAGATATTAATTACAAATCTGAAAGTGTTTGGGGACGCTCCAAGAGGCATAGTGAACCTTCTAAAAGTTGACAGCTGGCACAAACAAAGGTCTGGATCCAAGTCTTTAAAATCTACTTTGTGACTAAACACTGCATTTCTAAATTCTCATTTTGCCATTAAGCAAAATCATCCCATGTAATAAAATCCAAACTTAATAGGGTACTCACAGATAATCACTGCACTTCTAAAGTGTACAAACAGATTGATGGGCAGTGGGTCAAGCAAAAGAATTTGCACTTTGGGCTTCACTCTGGACTTTGCCATAATTTCTTTGCTGACATTTATATAATCTTTAAGCCCCTGGTGCATCAGCTTTTCTTCCAGAAGAAAAAATGGAACAAATATTTATATGAAGCATGTCTCTAGAATAAAATGGTTCCTTTAATTAAAAGGACTAAATTTTATAGCTACTTATGATAATAATGATAATTCCCCAAATTTAAAATAGTTCCTATTTGCATATGAATGACGGTTCAGCTTCTGTAACTGACTTACTTTAGTTTATAAACAATCTGATGCTTACAAGCTGGAAGCACTTTTTCAAAAAGCTGGTTTTTAAATTAAATTAACACCAAAACCATCCTTTTAATTCACCTCCCAGATTAGAGCAACTGACAGTCTCATTGATGATTAAAACCAAAAGGTGGTAATGCCTTGGAACAGTTTGAGCAGTCTGAATATCTTGGAACCTAAAATATTCCTCTCCTCCCTCTTTTCCATATATTAAAAGGAAAATATTCTATTGTTCATGGAGGTTGAAAATTCCATACAGGATAAAAGAGGAGGAAAGACAGCAAGTTGTCAAACGTCAATTTTTATTCAAGCTAAGAACAGAAATGAGAGGTGGAGAAAGTGGCCACACAGAAATTGCAAAGTGTATCTCTGGCACCAGATTTGGATTTGCAAACTCATGGCTGGGAAACTGCCTTGGTGCAATTAACTAAGGTTACGAAGTTTCTACAGGTGATTACACCAGTATATATATATGAAGAAACATACTAAGTTAAAGCATAATATTTCTAATATTTCTTCCATTTTAAATAGATATTTATTAGTAAACACTTGGTAAACTTGCATTCCTGCATGACTGAAAGTCTAGATACTAGACTAATCATTAGAAACATCCTAATGTTTAACTAACTGGGGTGTTTTAAAATTCTATCTTCCACCAAATTGAAAATATTTCTGTTAAACTAAGACAGGAAACTAAAAAGTCTCATTTGACAGTGAAGTATATAAGGTTAAAAAGAACTAACTATATAAAATGATGTCATTGATTTAGTTTTAACAGCTTGCAAGTTTGTTGTCTATCTTGCTATAAAGAATAATGGAGCAGAAGCATTACTTCTGATTATCAGGAACCCACAAAAAACAAAGGGTCTCTCATGAGGCCACCTCAATGAGACAAAACTTTAAATGAATTCAGCCATAAAGAGTTCATTTTCTGATAAACTCCGTTGGTCCCTTCTGGATTCAGTGCCTTTCAAATCACCTCTGCTACATACCATCTCAAACACGTATTCCTCTGACTACACAATAGATCTTTCACCTACAGCATTAAGCCTAAAATCCCATACCACCCTTCCGGCTTTGTCACCTGCACACAAACATCCAGCCTCAAAGGATCTGCTCCAAAACAACTCTAGGGACTGGTATCTCATTGATAATATTTTTAGTTCAAGCCGTGGGGAACATCTTTGTAGTCCCTATACATGGCAGAATAATTGGCTTGTGGGGCTTCATTTGGCTACTTAAAAAAGATTCTGTTTTGTCTACCCACCTTGGGCTATGTATAAGCCTCTAAAAAGCAACTTTTCTGATGGCTCAAACCTTTCTCCAATCTGGTGCTTGGTGATTTTTCAATGACTAGGGTTTTATTGGGGGAAAGCCTTGTAGGAAGAGAAATGGAAAAGACATGTCAAAAAGCCGTAGTTCCAGGAGGGAGGGGGGCAGAAACAGATTAACCAATGAATGTATATGCGTATATGCATAACCCATAGACACAGATAATAGTGCAGTGAGGGCCTGGGGTAAGAGCGGTGCAAGGTGAGAGGGTCAATGGGGGACATAAGGGGACATCTGTAATACTTTTAAAGATCCATTTTTAATTTTTTTTAAAAAAAACATAGTTCCAAAGTGGATATGTCAAATTAGCTTTCTTTGGCCCAAAGTGAACAGGCAATGAGCCATCTGGTGAAGACACAGACCAAAAGTACCCGGGCAAACACCTGACCTTGGATGACAAAAAGTATCTATGGTAAGAGAGGAAAGCCATCTCACAAGTATTTTACCCAAACAGTAAAGAAATAACACAAGATTTTGGTATTCTTGAAATTTCTCTTTAAATTAAAACTGGACTTAATTCTCCATATTTATTTCATAATAAAGAGGTTAAAGGGAAAATGATTAAGAAAAAACACTTCAGCATAGTATTCCATTGTGTAGATGTACCACAGTTTTTTAATCCATTCATCTGCTGATGGACACTTAGGCTGATTCCAAATCTTAGCTATGGTAAATTATGCTGCTATGAACATAGGGATGCATAAAAAAAAAGAAAAAACACTTCATAAATATTTAAGACAGCCCATATGATCTAGCCCTATAAAACAACTTGTTTTGCTTCTCTTCTGTTATCCTGTTGGCAGTGTCCCTACTTATCATGCACTACAGAGATTGCTTTATCATGAAGAAACTGGAAAACTTTCACCTAACAAATCACTCAAATAGAGCATAATTTTATCTACCATACTACATTGGGGCCTGTATTCTACTATTCCTTCAAAGGGATCCCATTACACCAAAGTATCCTTTGAAATGCATTTTCCTTTCCAGTTCAAATAATCTTAATTTCTTCACTGATCCTATGAAGTCTATTCCATACTGAGTCATTTATGCTGTTGGACTATAAACTCCTAGAGAATGAAGTTCTTAATTCTTCAGCATGCTCCCTTTATATATTGTCCAGAGCTTTCCAAGTGCTTAGAAATATAGACATTCTTAGATCCAACCAGTCAAGAAAACCCCTGGCAGTTATTCTCTTGATGAATAATGAATCTATGACCACAAGTAATTATTAATAATAATAAATTTTACAGTCTGTTTGATGTTGCTCTGCCTCTGAATCTATTTTTGTTCACCAGTTTATAATGGTTATTATTATCCATAGATGAGTGAGGACATGTGGTATTTTTCTTTCATTGACTGGCTTATTTCACTTAGGATTATGTTCTCCAGCTCCATCCATACTCCTGCAAATGCTAAGAACTCCTTCCTTTTTACAGCAACAAGGACAGGGACGTTGGGGGGTGGGGTAACAGATCAGCCAAGGGACTTTTGTGTGAGCATTTAAGCATAACCAATGGACACAAAACACTGGGGGGTAGGGGAGGCTGGGGGAAGGGAAGGGGGAAAAAGAGATATATGTACTAATCTTTGTAAAGCTTTATGTAATTTTAAAAAATGTAAAAAAAAATTAAAAAAAATAAATAAAGTTTTTATCAGCCATGAAAAAAAATAAAAATAATAATAATAATAATAAATTTTAAAATGCACACTGAATATGAGACAACTAAAAGTTTCAAGTGGGTCAGGAGAAACAGTTTAATTTTAAAAAGAGGAATATTGTTTCTAATTCAAAGCCGATAAACAGAACTGTCCTGAGAAAATTCCTGTGAACAAAAGACCCATGCCAAAATAATGCTAGCAACCAACTGATAACAGCATTAATGTTTCCATTAGTTAAGGATGACTTTTTATTCCAGCAACAATCTTGCCAATAAAATGTAAATAATGTTTTGGAAGGAGTCCAATTATCTGGATCAGCAATGTACTTGAAATAAACAAAAGTATCTACCTGTCACTTTTATTTGTTTTAATCTTTATTGTTAAAAGTGTTACATAGGTCCTCCTTTTCACCTGTCACTTTTTTCACACCTACCCAGCCATTGCTGAGACTAAGAATGGATAAAGTTCCTAGACATCAGAAGAAAAGAGAAATGGGACACTGAGTACCATTGAGTGCCTCTAAACCAGGTAACTGGACATGTCGGAGATGAAACCTACCACTTTATGGTGACATTAACTAAAAATGAGCCGGGAGTTCAAACTCAGAGCACATAGATTTAAAAAGAAAATGTTTACCATTATGACATTGTTCAAAATAGAACATCAAGGAAGAATATTTCATGATTCTGTTAATGTTAATAAATATAAGATCTTAATTGTAAAAGTCTTTTTTTATTATTTCCTTTTCTTTATTGGCACAATATTAATTAGGTTTTAATAGTCCCAAGCTCCATTCTTATAATGATATCTAAAAAGCTGTAAGTCACACATATCAATACACCATATACATTTACATACCTATCTTCAAACAATTAAATATTTCACTTGGTACATTTACAAGCTGAAGACATTTCAAAAAACTTTATATGAGAAAAACTAGGGGGAAAATAACTACATGAATTGCAAACCAGTGTATCTAACCATAAATATGCTAATTCAGGTCCAGGGGGATCTAGTCAACCTCTTTGCTGAAGTAAAAATAAAACTTTTTGGCAGAAAGTGCTATTCTGATAAAATGAAATTTTCAATTATTCTACGAACATCTGGTACGTGCTACCATTTCCAGAACCCAGCATCACACTATTCTGCAATGTCACAAAATCTTGTCCGTTGAGAACTCCCTATTTTGCCAAGAAACTAGCTGAAATTAGTATTTGGAAATTTAGTAAGGTGAGAGGTGAGTCAGGGGAATAGGTAAAAGGATAAGAAAGGGATGTTCAGTCACTGAATTATACTTTCATTAAAAGACTACAGGAAATGAAATTATACATTGTTGGTACAGTGTTGAAAGTGTAAATATCTTAATGCACCTGTGGTTGAAACTAGACTACGCATAGTATGCACCCTACAGAACATTCCCTTGGCTAATTTGTAACAGCAGTTGCATTAGACAGAGATCAAGTTCTTCAAATCCATGTTTTACACAACAAACATGTTAAATGATATTCAGGTGGTGAAACTAGCAAATAAGCAAGTTAGTAAAATGCAGATGAACCTACACTTTGAGAAATACAGCAATCATTATATTGCATTTAGGTTCATTTGGATGTGAAAAGCAGATAAATATCATTGCAAATTTCTGTATGTTGCTTCCATTTGGTATCAATTAGCATGGGAGGGAAACCAATTCAGTATTTTAATGAATTCCAAATTACGTGCATATTAGCACACGTAGAGCCATCTTTTCGGCTAATGAATTTAAAATCAAGAATTCAAATCATAAAGTAAGAGAGATTAAGTGTGATTTGAAACAAATTAATTGGGCTTGGGAATAGTATGTATAGTGCTAGGACATGATCTTCATAAGCCACATTTCATATCACGACCATATATTTAAGTAAGCATAACAGGAATATACATCATCACAAAGGGTCATACAAAGAAGCAAGGAGGAGACAGAAGCCTACTAACCACAGCACTACTCAACCCAGAAATAACCCTGATAGGAAGAGATTCAAGCACAGTGATCCTCTCAATTGTGCAACAAACTCATGAGCCTCTGGCATCTCTGACCACCCTACTTATCAGTTACTGTTCTTAGAGACTGCAGACATTACATGAGATGAAATTCTTGTCTGTGCCAGAAGGTGATAATTTTACCAAAGAACTTAAATTCAGGGAAGGGAAGCATTGGTTAAAATATTTGAATGTGACACCCAAACTCAGCATAAAATCACCTCAGAAAACAAACCAGGTGGTAAAATCTACTGAGTGACATTTACTTGTTCTCAAGGCATTCTGAGAACTACAGAGTGATAGCATTCCAAAAACGTCATATGCCACTAGAAACTAAAGGGAAGATTTTTCCATCACCTTCTTTTCTGGAAACAAGAACTATGGTACTGGTGACAAGCTGAGACATGTTAAATCAAAGGCACTACAGATGACAAATGAAATTGTAATTCAGTCATCTAGCAACCAGTAAATTCAGCTCAACCAGTTCATCAACCCACTGACCTGGTTTTAGGCATGTAGAGAATAATACAGGGATTGAAAATAATCCGGAAAGCATAGATTGCTGTCATTCCCTCTTATCTCCATCCAGTTCCAGCTCAGGGATGTATTTGGTAGAAGCAATCAAAACAATCCAAAGATAAGTGGCTAATCCCCTAACTTTTGCCCTTTGAGTGTAAAAGCCTTCCAGACATTCTCCTTTCTAGGTTGTATATATTTATTCTTGGTCCCCATCCCTAGAAATGTGTTCTCAGGGAAGAGTTGCTGAAAATTAAAGGATTTAAGCCTTTACTCTCAGAGTCACAAAGCATCCTTGACATTCATACCAAGCATTCTTCTGCTATAATTGTAAGAACAAAGCCCCCTCCCCCCTAAAAAAAAAAAAACTTTTGGCAGTGTAAAGAAGCATGAAATAGGTGTCTCAGAAAGCTAAAACAGATATAGTTTGTACCTTTTGTTCAAACACTAGCAACACAATATTATCTCATTGAATAACCTGTTCCCACTCTAGCTGCATAAAATTATCTGTATTTCAAAAATTCTAAAGTTTCCCATCAATCATGTGTCTACATATGTGCAAAGAAACATGCTGTACTAATATCAAAATTAGAAACATCACAGAGAGAGCTACAAACATGAAATCCAAGGTGAGCTGAACTCCCAAAAACAAAGGTGTAAGGTACACTCTATTGGGTATATTTAAACAAACTTTGAAGTGCTTCTGATAGAACCAGAAGAAATATCATCAAGATCAGAGGACAAGGTTATTATAACCCTTGCTCTTCTCCAGAGACATCCACTCAAACCTCAAGGATAGTTAAGCTCTGAAACCCTCAGGATTTTAGAGCAATTGGGTTTGAGATGCCAATCGCAGTATCAATGAGCCAACAAGACCTGGGACTACCTTTTATCCCTTTAGGAATCTTTAAGACTTTCAGTGATGATCTGAGTCCAGAGCAGATTCCATTTTTTTTTTCTCCTTAACTTTCTAAATTGGCAGTTCTCAATAACAATGATACACCATACTTCCCTGGATTCTATCTAACTAAAACTATTCTAGTTCAAATGATTACAACATCAGGCATGCATGATAAATTAACTTAGTGCTTGCCTTTCAACCACTGTATCTTAGGATAAAAGGAAAAACATTTATTATGTGAATGCAAGTTTGACATAGTAAAATGTTATAAAATGTCAATTGTTGAAATTGTTGCTATTGTTTGAGATAGCAATAATCAACCCAAGAAAACTGGTGACACAGTCTCTGGGTAGCTAGCCTACAGTTCATTTTGGATATTACAATTAAATATCATTATGGAAAGCTCAGAAGTACTCGGATGTTATAAGGGAGAGCCTGAGATATAAGCAAGACCTGAATTCCCTTTGTACCTGAACTTTAACGATTCAACCAAATTTTAAAAAGTAACAAACTGTTGATTAAAGGTTTAGCCACTGCTAGACAAATGGAAACAATAAATATACACACCTGAAAATATAATATTAAGAAACAAAATGTGGAAAATATCGCCAAGATGAAAGTAAAAAATGTGTTTGTATGTAATCATCCTCTACATAATCTACATTTTATGTAGAAGAGTCTTGAGATAATGTTCCCCATTTGCTTAGAATAATCTCATTATTACATAACCTATACTATATCATATATATATATATATATATATATATATATATATATATATATATCCCATTTGTAAGGAGCACTCCCTCAGAAGAAAACTAGCTGTAGTCAACTGATATTGTTTTCCTAGAGAAATATGACAAAAAATTAAAACAGATGTTCTAGCTAAGCATAAACTGAGAATCAATTATGAATATTTCCTTTCCTAAAGTCATTTAATATTAGAGAGCATCTAACTAAAACCCTTTCTGATATAAATGAAATAGCTTTTCTTTGAGACACAAGACTAGCAAATGATACATACCAATCTGTGTCCTGTGACACATTGCTACTCTGCTGATAAAGTTTCTTTTTCAATTATATAAATGTTTATTTTTTAGCTTTAGTAAGGTTGCCCCGATAGTATATTATCTCTGAGGATGTCACTATTCATTAATTAGGGAAGGCAGCAGTGCACAATCAGTAGTGATCTCTCTATATTATAGACCTTGACACTTGGATCTACTGGAGAGGGATGGATTAGAAAATTTAATAGAATATACAGTGACTAATTTTTTCCATGGAAAACATTTTATTTTGTGGATCATGCATTTTTTTCCCTTTGGATTCATTTACAAGACCAAAACAAAGGCATTTAATGATGTTTACAGTGAAATGAAACAGCTGAAGACCAGCACATAATCACCATATTTTGTTTTCTCATCTTTAAGTCTTTCAGCAGTGGGGCTTCCAGCTGAGTTTGCGTCTAAGATGTAGCCAAGCATTCTGAAGCTTCACTGAGCCTAAACACCAAGCTAAATTCATAGTTCTTAATTGAAAAAGACAGGCTGTTCGCCTACCATGTTTGCATCATTAAAATATTGAAAATGACATTTGTGCCCAAGTCCATCCAAACATTCTGCCTTAGTTGAACACTGCTAATATTTTTGTACCCTGGTTTATACCTAACACAGTTTTAGATAGCTCTTCTTGCTAAAGCACGTGTGGCTGAGGTCATAAAAAATAGACTCTTCTTCATACATGAGTATGCTACTCCTGACATTTAATTTGAAGTACATGTACTTTGAAATGTTTTTCATATCCACCAAATGTCAAACTGAGTCAGCCGTGTTTTCTTACCCTTGTATTTCCTATGACCAATGGCATGGATTTTTGTGGTAACCAACGAGATCTGGCAAAGCAGTCCCATAAACATAATAGAATGTCTGGTACTTTCTTTCCTTAGTAAAGAATGTGCAATCTGTGGTCAGAGAACAGAGTCTCTCTCTGGGTAAAGTTAACCAGCTTGATATGGAAATAAAGTCCATCCCTTTGGTCTCATTAGTGTTGTGTTCTATGCAACTTGATTGTTCAATTTCATTCATATACTAAAGCCAAAGGGGGCACTTATTCCTAGTAAGAAGGCATCTGTTCATCTCCCATGTGCTCAGTGCAGTTATTAATTGAAGAGAAATTATAGAGAGAGAGAGTCAGCCTTTAAAGTGCTTGAATATTATACAATCCCAGGAAATCCATCCAGGGTGGGTAAAGATGGGTCTGTACATGTATCAGGACATCTCCAAACCCCGTAGAAGCTGCTGACGGGCATGAACATAGTATGCACCTTGACAATACACTCAGTATAGTAAACTAGTACAGTGTGCCTACAAGCATTATGGGTTTTTTGGCATCTATAGTTGCAACTTACATCCAAACAGCCCTTACCATGGTCAGGCATCTGAGATCCCATGGAGGTCACACTGGTATTCAGTACATCATTCACAGCAGTATCACAATACAGGCTCCGCTGGACATCATGCTCACTGTCAGTCTGGTCGCTCTCCTCATGTCCGCTATCCTTCAGGCTGTTGCCCTCTAAGTCCTTGAAGGTGGAGCTGCTGGGTTAAAGAAAGAATGACAATTTACAACTGTGATAGACTTTATTTTTAAAATCTTTCAGAGCCAAGAGATGTCAGTTCTGTAGTGAGAACAACGGTGACCGGATTGTTCAACAGGGTAGAAGGAAGAGAAATTTCAGGTTAAAGATAATGGAACTTAACATCGCAGGGAGATTCCCACTTTTGGATGCTGATGCCGCTAATAACTTCATTCACTTATCTTCAGTGCATTACTATAGGCAAGCCAGAAGAAGCTGCAAATCTGAAACAACCACCTGCAAAGAATATAATCATTTCAGAAAATTTTCTTTCCCTTATTATATAATCAAAGTAAAATAATAATAGCTAATATTTACTGAGGAATTACCATGCATATGACAGTATTGTAAGTACTTGACATGAATTAACTTTTTCAATCATCACAAGTCTATAAGAGAAAAGTATATTAATAGATATGTAAGAGAAAATATGTTAATAGATATTCCCATTTACAGATGGAAACATAAAGGCACATGAAAGTTAAATAACTTGTGCAAGGTCACACAGCCTATAAAAATGTAGTAGATCTACAATGAAACCCAAGCAGTCTAGCTCCAGAACCTGGGCCCTTAACTACTATGTATACTGCCTCTCCAAAGATGTCTACTAATCAGCTGTAAAAATGAAAATGGCAGTAATTGAGGTGATGCAATTAAAATAGAAAGGATTATCAGGATCAGAGAACTCAGGCCAGTTTTAAATGAAAAACACAGAGGGAAAGAACAATAAAATGAGGAGAGGAAGGAGCTGAGAAGAAGAAAGCCATGGTGCGTGGAAGGTAAGACATCAGGGTGAAACAGAAAGTGGGCTCCTACAAAACTTTGGGTGTTATGCTGAGAACATGGAAACTTTCAGTTCAAGAGTTTGTGGGATCTATCTATCATCTGTTGTAATACTTATCTATCACTTGTTGTAATACTTTAAGCAATGAAATTAAAAAAAAAGAGTTTGTGGGTACATTTTTCTTGCACTTGTTCAATCTACCACACAATTCACTAAGCATACTATCTACAAAGCTCACACCATTTCTCATGAACTAGACAATAATACATAAGGTATATCCATAGAGGCACCACCAGCTATTTCTAATACTTTGTATGTCCTGACAGAATCTGGAGCTGTGCTGCACCAGGGGCCATAAATTATGCAACTGAAACACCTAGTGAATGGTGAATCCATTCCCTAGTCAGTGAGGAAGCAGCAAAGGCATACTCAAGAAAATGTGTTGTTGTCTCAACAAAGTTAGGTGGCACACTTGTGAATTAGGACAAGTCCCAACAGACCTACTGTACCTCTGAAAAGGAAGCCCTGTGGAGATGACACTGCAAACTTGCTTGATCTGCTCAACCTTGAACATCCATAAGCCTGGCTCTCTGAGGCTTTGATAAGAACATTCAGTACATATGATGAAGAGCTATGCCATGGATACAATGGATACATTGTCATTTTCCACACTTGGTCTAAAGGAATCACAGCAGATTTTTAGCATATGACCAACCTAGATGTAAAATGCTTGTTGCCCTGAATATGAAAGAGAAAAGATCAAAAAGGAAGTAACTGGAAAACCATAATTATAAGAAAATGAAGAGCAAGAGAGAGTGAGGCATTGAACTGTTTGCTAATTGTTGTCAGAAAGGATAACTGATCATCAGCTGTATTAAAATTAAAGTCATTCAATAGGGCAGCTCACTCAGCTCCTCCAAATTACGCCATGCAGCTATTCATCCCTGTGGACACAACAGGATGTAACTCTACTCAAAAATAAATCATTCTATAACTCTTTTATGGTTAAGAAAACTAATTAGAAACACATGGTTTAAAGTTAGCCACCATTTCTATCTTTATGGCACAGATTTTGGGGCCTCCTATAAATACTAATCCCACAGATGGAACAGATTCAAAGCTTGTTTTTTCAGGGGGAAAAAATGGTCCTGCCTACATGCAATTCCACATATTAGAAGAAAGGAAATTGCCTGTCTGGATGTGGTATTATAGGCTTCTACATTTTTATAGCAAATATTAATTTTTCTATATGCATTGATGATATCTGAAGCATATGAAAACTTCTTTAATCCACGGCCACAAAATTATTACTTTAGGCCAGAGATTTCAACGCAGAATTCACTGCATTTTCGCAGTTGCTAAAACTTGTTTAAGATACATGATAGTGTAAAAAAAAAAAAAAAAGATACATACTAGTGAGGGATATAGCCTGAGGGCAATTAGCCATCCTTTAGAGCAGAGTTTCTCAGTCTTGGCACTGTCGACATTTTTAATTCTTTGTTGTGGAGGGCTGCTCTGTGCATTGTAGGATGTTTTCCAGCATCACTGGTTTCTACCTACTAGATGCCAGCAGTGCCCCTCCCAGAAGCTACAACCAAAAATGTCTCCAAATAATATCAAATGATACCCCAAGTTGATAACAACTGCTCTAGGTTCTTTAAACTCTGTTCCTGGGACATGTTTGATTTTCAGACTGTAGTAAAAAGAGGACTGAACTTGGAATCATTAGAACTAGTGTTAATCCCTAGTCTGCAATTTCATCAATGGAACCCTGGGCCAGATATCTAATGTCTTTTAGCCTCGATTTCCTTGTCTGTGAAATGCCTTTGCTAAAAACTCCTTCATGAGATCAGAGTGTTCATGAAGTACCAGATATACATAAATGGTCAATACATGATTCTTGTTTAATATAATCATTACTCCATATGGCAATGTTTTCATTTAGTTATAATTAAATATTATATCCATAGTCTTCATAAGATTGATGTAGAAAATATTTGTTTAAAGAATGTTTCTACATCTTTCATAAACTATAGTCAGACCTTGTCCACTATGTTCATTTTCCCTAAAATTCAGAATAGGAAAAAAAATTCTCCTGTCAAATGTGTATCCTTTTTTTATTGAAAAATGATACTATATGCCCTGGAACACTTACCATTTTTTCTTGCCTTTCCAAGAGCTGAAAGGTAAATATAATGTTTAATTGCAGTGAGTTGGATGTCAGGAATGTAGCTTCTCCTAATTGGTTTTGGATCTACCTTTTTAAAAGTGATTATTCTATTTTATATGCATCTGAATATTATAAACCATCCCAGGACTTTTTACTTTTATGTATAAAGGACAAAAATAATAAAATAGTGAAGGATTGGCTACTAGGAACTAAGGGATTGGTAGTGTAAGCATGAAAAGTTATGTATTCTCAAAAGAAAAAGTAAAAGGGTATATACATCTCCCCCAAACCTTGGAATAGCTAACTCTTTTAAAGATCTGTTTGCCTATATGACAAATTAAGTATCATTTACTCTGATACTGTAAAGACATTTAGTGGCTTAATGAATGAATTTGTGTAAGGCAGTTTCAGAGCCAGTGAGCAAGATGCTACATATTTTTTAAACAGCATGGTAAATGGATACTCACCCAAAACAAATAACAATTTATGCCAGTCATTGACTGCACTTGCCTTACCTGTGTATCTCTTGGGAGACAACTTGTAAACCAACTTTTGTGGGACAATAAATTAAGAGTATCTGTTTATAATGGTATTGTAAATGCAAATGTTTCTATTATTGCCCTGGTAGTCAACAGAGGGACAGATTTGTTTGAAAACACCTACAACAAGACTCTACATATAACAGTTACTCAGAAAATGTTTGATGAATAAACATCATTCAAATCCTGACTTGCATTTTCCTTTTAAATATTAAAAATATTTCCAAAAGATAGGATAATCTGAAAGGAAACAGGTCATATATTCCTAATAGGTGACACCACAAACCCAGGGAATGAAATCTGAGAGTAAAAATTAGAAAGGAATGAACGTAAAAATGAGTACTGTAACTATATTTAAGAAATATTGGGAAAATCCCAAAGTGGTTCCTGGACCACCCGTATCACAATAATTTTGGAAACCTGTGAAAACTGGAGATCCTCTAGGGATGGAGCTAGAGACACTGCATTTACCAAGCCTCCCAAGTGATTCTAATGCACATTAAAAGTCAGAAATTTCTGGCTTGAAGGAAAGTTTAGTGCTAGTTTGCAATGGAAAAATGCTGACGTTTTCTTCAACTTATTTCATTCAATAAACATGTATCAGCACTTTTTATAGACAAGGCACCATACTAGGTGCTGAAAATCCTAGGACAATTTGGGTGGAAAATGAAAGCACTGTGCATGGTTTAGAAGCCAATGCTCATTTTCCTTCCCACACTGCTTCAATACCTTGTTCATTTTCTGTGTTACTTTCTTTGAGCTACAGCCCCATGCCCTGCTTGATATTGCTCTAAAAGCTCTGCAAGAGTAGATATCAGGCAGGAGCACAGAAACCAGTCATGAAGAAAGAGTGGTATAGCAAGGGCAAAGTACTACTGTTGGCTTTCCTTGATCTGAGAAGATAGCAAGGAAACAAATATAGCAGGAAGGGAGTCTATCCAGAAAAAAATTCCAAATTGTCTTGTGTTGTTAAGCTGGGACTCCAATACATGCCTTGGGTACACCTGCAGTTAGCAGGTAACGTTCTGGAAGAAAAATACAAAAATATAACACTAAATTTCTCACTGCATAACATTATGGGGAATGTGCCATATATCTTCCTTTTCCCTTTCCCAACCACTCTTTACCCTTCTCAACCTTGATTTGTGCTAAGAGCACTCCTTGCCCTTTAGCTTTCTATTGGTTTACCTGAGAAAGATGTGTGAGAGAAAAATAATCCTCTGTGTAAGCAGCCTGATCAAGACAGTTAACAAGCAGGGTCCAAGAATCATCCTTACATGAGTAGAAAGTCAGTACAGGAAAAGAGAATGGATAGGAAGGGAAGTTCTCAAAGTTGGCCTGAAATTGGATTGGCATTCAAAGAAACACGGACTAAATTATGAAATTAAAACTAATGACAGATTCACAATTTCCTGGCCAGCAGCTTTTTCCAGGCATTATCTTTAATAAACTACATGTGGCAAAATCCCTTTCAAATATCACTGTGAGCTATTGAACATGGTTTACAGGGTTTTATCACCTGGTGTTAGAAACCACTCTCTTGTGACATTTTCACACATTTTACATTTAAAATGGTTAGTCTTCAGAAAAGCATAGCACACAAGATCTCTGTATCTTTGCAGGTATTGTTCTTTGTCTAAACCCAATTGATCCCATAAATTCTAAAGCTTTTGTGGTTTCCCAAAGCCCTCAAGATTGAGGAAACAGAACTTGGCAAAAATGCATGTGTCCCTGAGCTTTCAGGTATTTCCTCTTAATCAATGTGGTCCGTAGTAAAAAACAAAAAACAAACCACTATCTTTGATTGCATATAACATCAGGAGACTTTTCCACTGGTAGCCCATTAAGTCCAGGTTGTGCCTTCTGTGGGTACATGTATGTAAACAAAAACATATAAAGCCCTAGTCAGGGTGTGCTTCAGTTGGTTGGAGGAACAACACCAAAGGTGGCAGGACTGATCACCAGTCCGGGGGCTGCAGGAGGCAACTAATCCATGTTTCTTGAATGGACTGACAATTCTCAGGGGGAAGGGGACATGAGGAGTATGGGAAGAGACTGGACAAAAATCTTACATCTATGGATGAGGACAGTGGTGGGGGTAAGGGAATGGGGTAGGGGAGGCGGAACCAGGTGGAGGGGAGCTATGGGGGGGGGGAAGGAACATCTGTAATAATCTGAACAATAAAGATTTAATTTTAAAAATCAAAAAAATAATAATAATAAATAAAAAAAAATAAAAATCAATTTAAAAACATAATTAATCAAAATCAGAGGCTTCTAGTGAGTCCCAAAGCTGCTGTGGAAATACAATTAACCCCAAAATAAAATGTTTAAATGTAAGTTTTCATCTTATCAATCTGCCTTGTATGTATATTGGATATCCAGGGCTAATCTGAGATGGTGAGAATCTTCAGGAGTCTTAACTATCTGCCATGCTATGAAAAGCAGGCTCATGCTCAGTTGAACCTGGTTTAGAATTCCCAAGTACCCACAGTTAGTCCAAGGAACCTATGAAAATAAGGCAAGTCTCTATTTTTAACAGAAGTTTGTTTGTTTGTTAAGGAGCTTTGCTTTACATCCTCATAACTACTTTGTAACTACCAAATTGTACTTCTTAATCTATTCAACTTTTTCACCCAGTCCCCACTGGAAATATTGGGGGGAACGCTTTGTAAAGTATATGAATGTCTAATCCCTATGCTGTACACCTGAAACTGATACAAAATAATGTTGAATGTAGATTGTAATTGAAAAATAAAATTTAATTTAAATAAATAAATAAATAAATAAAATCCAGGGCGGGGAAAATGAGTTTTGAAATAATAGTTGTGTAACGGAAAACAAAGCAGATTTCTGCTGCAAAATAACTCTAATCAGTGCACAAAAGAGGGTATTGTTCCTCTAAAACAAATTAGTCAGATAATTTTGAATCCCTCATGTTTTGTTTTTTATTCTGTGGGCCAAGAATGAACTCCTCACAACCCCTTTAAAAAAATAAAGTCCAAGCTATGCTATGAGAGTAATCCTGGGATATTTATTTTCAGATATTTAATGATCATCACTTAAAGTCACAAGTGATTCCAAACCAATACAGATAAACCTAGCATGTTTTCAGGGTTTACTGCAGCATTGTGAAATAAACTAGATATGAATTAAAGTTGCTTGTACAACAAGCTAGTTTATTCTGCAAATCCTACTATTCTGGTGATGTACATTCATGAGTTTGGAGACAGCAAAATAATAGAATTTTCATATGTGGAATCTAATGAACAAAATAAACTGATGAACAAAATAGATCCAGAGACATAGAAGCATGAAACAGACTGTCAAACCTCAGAGGAAGGGGGCGGGGAGAAAGTGGAGGGTGGGAAGTGATCAACCAAGGATCTGTATGCATAATATGCATAACCCATGGACACAGACAATAGGTTGTAGAGGCCTGGGTTGGGGGGCAGGAGTGGGCTAGATGGGGTTAATTGGGGGTAAAGGGGAACATATGTAATACTTCTAACAATAAAGATTTTAAAAATAATAATGGAATTTTTGTGTTTTCTCTATTGCAGTTCTAACATACCTTGTTTGTACCTCTATTTAATTTCTAGTATTTTAACAAATACATTTAGTGTTCAATTTTAGCTGCAAAATAATCACTCAGCCATCCAAGAGGATATCTGCATTGTCTGTACTGGTTTTTCTACACAAGTTCTTGCTTTGCTTAGTTCTCCTTTCTTACAGGTTTTCCTGAACCCCTTGTCTTGCCCCCACTGGGCACCAGATGGAATCTTCCTTGGCAGTAATCATCTCTGCATTCACTTATGTTGAGGCTTCATGGATAATTGAGTTATGACCAACCATCATACGAATCTACACTTTGTTTCATTTTAAACACTTCCAATTTTTTAGGAAGTATTGAATCAGGCAAATTTCTTTTCTTTCCCTCTCTCATATACAAAGTTGTTTTTTTAAATATATTTTATCGATTTTTCATAGAGAGGAAGGGAGAGGGATAGAGAGTTAGAAACATCGATGAGAGAGAAACATTGATCAATTGCCTCCTGCACACCCCCTGCTGGGGATGTGCCCACAACCAAGGTACATGCCCTTGACTGGAATCGAAACTGGGACCCTTCAGTCCGCAGGTCAATGCTCTAATCCACTGAGCCAAACTGGTTAGGGCCAATGTTTTTTAAAAATAAGGAATTAGTTTATCTGTCATTAAAATGTTTTCAGAATAATTTCAATATTGTCAAAATAACAACAATCTTGAAATTTACTTAAGTTCCACATAAGAAAATGTTTAAGATCTCTCTATTTAAAGTGAAAAGCAAAAAGAATTTTGATAACATGAATTTAAATGTATCTGTTCTCTAATATTAGATTTCTAAATCATCATATACTATAATGCCAATTTTATTTTTCAATTTATGTTTTTGGATACATTTAGATGTAAATAAATATGATAAAATGCCAAAAATTATTATTTGGGGGTAGTAGAATTACCAGTGATTTTTATTTAGCTTTTTATGCTTTTCTGAATTTTCCAAATATTCTACAATAAGCAGATAAGTATTCATTTTATGTTTTAATTTATTTTTTAAAGGTTTTTAAATTTTTTTTTTATTTAGAGAGAGAGAGGAAGGGAGGAGAGAGAGGGAGAAACATCTATGTGAGAGCAAAACATTGATCAGCTGCCTCCTGCACACCCCCTGCTGGGGATTGAGCCAGCCACCCAGGCATGTGCGCTGACCAGGACTTAACCTTTCCCTGCACAAGAATGCCCAACCAACTGAGCCACGCAGACCAGGGCTAGATGTTCATTTTAAAATCTGAAAAAGGCATCCTTAAAGAAATTAAGCTGTTTTGCTTTTTATATTATATCAAGCTTAATTGTAAATATACGCAAGCAAACCAACATACCTTTTGATTAAATGAGCTCGGCTGTTCACATAGTTGGAGTCAAAAGAATAGTTTTCAGTCTGCAATGGGAAAAAAATTAAAATGTTACATAGATGATTCATAAAAAGAGCCAAACTGTTCTACTTAGGGTAGTGCATTTTTCTACTGGGCAATAAGCAATGAATGAATCAGAAACCAAGGGCATAGTGGGGCAACAACCTGAGTAATGCCTACTGCCTTCTTGAGGCCCTGGGGTTTCTGTGGACGCAGCTCTCACCTGCAGACTAAGATGAACTTGACACAAACATCCCCTAGAATGAGGCTGGCTACTAAGCACGCAACCACTTAGGGGAAGATACAGCATGACCCACAATCTTTACAGAAACTAATTGCTTCCCATTCCCTAGTGGACACAATTCTGTGCCCATCAAATTGACTGCAAGTTCAAAAGTATTTTTATTAGTACTAGATAATTCACATGCTAAAATATTTATTCCATAGATATGGATATGCAGGCAAGGTAATCCCCCACTGTGGATTTAACCTCTGCACTTCCCTTTGTTTTAAGATATTTAACTCAGTGCTGGTTATGCAGGGAGGCCTTTGTTTTATCACAGATATAAAGGCAAACAAGTATTATGCCAAAAAATGGGTGAAGGGCAGTCCACAGGAGGTGCCAAATCCTTTCATGTGAAACATGAAGTTAGCATGCAAACCCCTGTCTCAGTTCCTGTCGTTAAACCACTGTCTAATCTGGTTACAGTGGACTGCTTGAGCACCCGCTTTACACAAGCAAATGAAGAATACCTGACAGATTAAAAAGATGGGAAAATAGCTTATGAGCACCAGAGGTTGGGGATATTAAAGGGGAGCAGCCTTAGAAAGTGGGAATACCTGGAAATATTGGCAGTGTTGTTACTAGTCTTAGTTAAGATGACCTTACCCCAACACTAAAGTACTACTCTCGTTGAACCATTGTATAAATTGAAAAATGCTCAAACACATCTCCTCCAACCTCCTGTCATTCTAACAGCAGTCCTCATTATTCTCACCATTCCTTAGGGCTTTCTGAAATCACTTCAATTGAAAGTGCCTGGAAAAGGAAACACAATAGCTGTCTAGCTAGCAGAAAGGCAGATTCTTTTCACATGACTACCTGCCAGACATTAACTGCTAAGCTCTTATGCAGCTTTTGATTTCAAGGAGCTCATGGTTTGGGAGAGGAATAAACAGGACAGGTGATAGCAGATCCAACTACCACATGAGCACAAAACTACCAACAGTCAGGGTGGGGCCCTTAAGTATTTATAGAAGGTGAATATCTAGATGGGATTGGTGACTCAGTGAGAGAAAGGAGGAGACGGTATGAGAAGGAAATCCTGCAATTGTCTTGTATTCACTCAGGCATGTCCATGACTGCCACTTGTCCCTCATTTGATGATGGTCTGTCTAATATCCACTCTCATTGTTTTTTCTAGAGGATAAAAATCCACATTAATGTTAACCACAAGTATCTTAGTGCTGTTGGAGGGAATGAATTGGAAGAGTAAAAATCAAAAAGGTCAGTTCATAAGAAAATGAATACTGAAACTGTTGCAAACATAATTACAGGAGGAGGAGGCAAACTTGAACCTTCACTGGAAATGCCATGCTGGAAGTATTGCTGAAAGAGGTTATCTATCAGTCAGTCAACCAAGAAGCATTTCTTGAATTAATTTCTTATACCAACATCATAAGCCAAAAAATGGTATTGGGTAAAAACCCTCTTCCATGATATTCAGTAAAATATATAATCTAACAAATGGAAGTCACCCAACCCCCTAAAAAGCACACTATCCAATTAAAACAGGGAATTAATTACACACTCAAGAGTTCAGTTATTTAGTTTCACTGTGGAATCTTGGGAATTTTACTTAATTTCTGTGTGCCTCACTTTTCTCCTCTATAAAATAGGGATAGTAGAACCTAAGTCCAAAGGGAAAATTCAACTGTACTTATCATGAATAATGGTGGGATTCATGAGTCATGATATCCCTTGCTTCCTACAGATCCAAAAATCCAAGTAGGATCAGAAATCTGACTTCACTCAGGCAATAAAAGAGTAGCATGCACATGTTCCATCTGTCTCCAAACTTACTAAATCATTCCCTTAAGAAAGTTAATAGACACACTGATGCAAAATAAAAGGAAATCAAGAAGATAATGGCTTTGCAGGGAAAGCATAAGCAATATCCCACAATGATGTCATGTTAACAAACCAGTTTTCAAGTAGAATATTTTGCATAGCTTTGCATATGAAGACATCCAATCTCTGTGCATTGGGCATCAGATACAGAACTCTGCAGAGACATGGCATCCAGGCATGTTGCCAGAACCACACATTTGAGCAAATAAGCAAAATCCTACCAATTTTATCCCTGGTGACTGTACCACTTCTTGGTCTTAGTAGAATGCTATATCGCACCATGAGGATTCTCACTCACAGGCACTGAGTTAAAAGAACAAGCATCTCTCTGTGAGGCAGCTTGATGAGGTTTATGAATACAATCTATGCAACGGAATTATTCTAACTGGCTAGACTACACTATTCTGGCTTCATTAGTACTACAGTCCAAACAACTAAGTTAACTGGTCATAGATGGCTTACTATAGGGCGGTGTATATTTACATCAGGTGTTCTTGCTCTTACTGATTTAAGGTGTGTGTTCAAACCCAACTCATGTGCCTTGAAAGGGTAGATTTTTTTACACTTCAGGTGACACAAAGAATGATACTCAGACCACCCCGAAGAAGGAAATCTTTTCCCAATGAACTGTCTTAAGCCAGTGGTTATCAGCCCTAACTGCACATTAGAATCAACTAGGGAATTGGATGAGGGTATTTTTGTTTGTTTGCTGTTAAGATACTGTTGCCAAGGTCCCACTTCAACAGATTCTGAGGTAATTGGCCTAGAGTAGGGCCCAACAATTGGTATTTTTAGAAAACTTCCCAGGTAATTCTAATGTACATTGAGAGTAGATAACTGTCCTCAACAAAGGACTAGCCACTAAATTTAACCTAATGTGACTGTGTTTTCTAAGACAAACCCAGCTGTTTAGAAGATGGCACCTTTTTATCATATTATCTGCCAAGGTCACCTAATTATATGACACTGAACACAGCACAAATAAACCTTTTAAGAAATAATAAAAGAGTTTTTCTTTTTTGCACAAATGCATTGGCTCTTGCTTAGCCTTATTTAATCAAAATTTACTTGACCTTATTCCAATCCCCTGTTTAAGTATTCCAAATGGCAAATAGCATGAAAAATTTGAAAGGGGAAATTTTATCTAAATGTCACATTAATTTGACTAGGAAATGTCCCCATCTCTAATGAGACAGCCAAGTTAACACAAAACCATAGTAAAAAGACATTTGTTTCTGAAAAACCTAATTTTGACATTAAAAAATGGGTCCAGAGCAAACATTTATTTCCAGTCTCAGTGGTAAATACGTCAAATCCCTATCATTTAATATATTTCTCCCAAATTCTGTTTCTAATTAAAAGTCTTTATCCTAGGAATTCACTGAAAGGAGACTTTTCACTGGGCTTAGGTTTAGTAATATCTTGACTTTCTGAAAACCTAAAGAATAAATACTTCTGGATAGCTGAGCTTTTGAGATAGCTTAGGGCTTTCCCCTATAAGGACTAAAATCATTAAAATCCTAAGCATTCTGCCTTATCCTAAAGTGTATCACATAGTTGCTTATTAGTTTTTAAGAACACCTATATGAACATAAATCTTTATAGCATGCAGGTTTGGGCCATATACTCACTGACCCCAAAGTGCTGTTTTTGAAATTTTGTCTTTAATTTTAACATGTCCTCAACCAATCTACTATCTAACAATCAGTATTGTTACTTCTCGGTGCTATTAGTATATTCAAAACTGCTTTTCTTCCATTTCGAGTTTGATACTTCTACTCTTCTGTGTTCTTTGAGTCTATGTAATTATATTTGTTAGATTACTCTAGAAAATAAAAGATAAGTTCTGAGTAGAGAGCTGAGATGTTGTCATTTCAAGAGGGAAATTACATGATCTTTAATATAGAAACTTCTGTGTAATATTTGGGGTTTTGGTTTTTTTGTATGTTTTTTCCACCTAAGAAGTATTTTTTGCTTGCCACTTTCTATTTCCAGCTCCCTTCTGGATATATGAGGTTTCTAGTGAAATATTTGGATGGGTGGTATGTAATTATGTCTCTACATTAATAAATCTGATACATCAGAATTCAAATATTTTCACTTTGCAGGCCCCCAAGGTATCAGAATGCCCCACTTTAATTGTCATTTTGCTTACTTTTACAGTTCACTGAATTGTGCCCTAGTCTTTTGGAAGAGTGACTGTGACTCTCTCCCAACCACATTTATCACCAGGAAAGACCTCAACCCTAAGGAGAAAAAAGCCCAATAAATGCAGATATTCAGGACTAGAATCTTTGCCAAGTGGCACATATCCCCAGGTCACTACACAAAGCTAAAAAGTGTTGCAGACACTGAGATTAAAACACTGATTCCTTAAATCTTTAGGTTTTCATTTGAAAGTGAACAGCCATTTTAACTTACATTTTAAAAGTCCCATCAAACTGAAAAACATTATAACTGCAATCTGCTAACTACATATTTTTTAACTTTTAATTCTTAGTCACTTTAGCAATATAAAAGAGAAAACTAGAATCCCAAGTCAGATGTACAGCAAAGTGATTTTAAAATGTTGGTCCTTTTTTAACTGCTGACATCTAGTAATGATAATTGTGCCTATTGATCAATGATGAAAAGATCCTTCTAAAAGTGATTGCTGTTTTAGATGTTCAGATGGCATCTCCTCACAAAGGCTTTTTTAGGAAATGAATTGACAAATGGATTTTTCCAATTTCCTATCCTTAACATGTAAAAATGAAAATGTAAATTCTATATAAATGTGAAGCCACCATCCCTCTAGCAAGAACAGCAACTGAAGCAGGAATTAGTGAAGATGAAAAAGGCACCATCCCAAGAGCTGCCATCACTAGAATGCTCATATTTACCTGAACTGGAAAATAAGCCAAGTAAGCTCCCCTGACCATGCTTACACACACACACCCCAGCCCTAACACACACACACACACACACACACACACACACACACACACACACACTACAGTGAACAATGTGGTATAATAGGATGACCTGGATTCCCTATTCCCTCTCCATGTTCGTCACTGACTTAATGATAGCCTTAAATAAATTACTTATCCCTCTTGAGGCCTTAATTTATCCATCTATAAAATGAATAACTCAAATGATGTCAATGCTCCCTTGAAGCTCCAAAAGTTCTAGGATTCTAAAACAAAATGGTTCTTATTAATTAATTCATTTGTCCATGCAATAAGCATGACTGAACACTGAAGGTGAAAAAGAAAGACATAGGCTGCACCAAAAGGAGATCACACACTGATGAACCTCTTATCAGAGGTGTTTAAAATGTCAGCCACTCAGAAAACATGAAAATAAACACACACACATGCACGCACACACACACAGATTGACACATACCACTTTAGCTGCAGATACATACATATAATTGTACACAAGCTATTACAATGCAACTTTGAGAATTACACTACTATTTTATAGAGGTAAATAACACCCTAATAGCTGGATGAGGGTAGGTGACTCACATAGGAGGATTTGGCCTTGATATTTGTTACACATACAAACCCACATCACAAATACAGGAAACCTCCCTCTCCTATCAAATGGGCTATACAATTCTTGAAGTTCTTAAATGTAGCTTGCATATGTCCCTTCAGCTCCATTCCCATGGTTTCATCACCTTGTGCCACTGTTTTTTCATCGGTATTTGCCTTTGCTCTAGACCATTCTGCAAAATGTTTTAGAAAGCATCCATTCTGCATACTGTCTTCTATAGTTATAATTTGTTGTCTGTCCTTACTCCCAATTATTACCTTATAAATACACAGTAGTCTGGATATAACTGACAGGGATAAAATGACACAGGTATGTGCTTTCTGCCCATCTAAATCCATCAGTCTGCACATCTCTGGGGATGGCAGTAGTGACACAAGATAGTATTTCCAAACTGGAGTACATAAAATTTCTGTGAGAATATAAGGTTTTGTCAGATGGGAGGCCTTTGAGTCACAGGTTGACAGTGCAACAGCTACTTCTCTAGGACTCCAGTGGGTTTCAGAACAGGGCTATCAATGAGAAACACAGGCCAGGTGGTTAATATCCAACAAGTCAAGTTGAGTTTCTCTCTTGGTGACCTTTCATCTTCACTCAAATTTCACTGACACCATTGATGTGGTCAGACTACCTAGAGGTGACAAAGGTGGCCTAGGGACCATATTTTTCTCTACCTTCATCTTTGGGTCAATGCCGGGCCTTTAGAAGAACAACTCAGTTGCAAATTTTACTGCAAAGGCCTTCTTGGCAAACGTAGAAGCTTTCGGGAATACATACAATTCAGAGGCAAGGAGCCTTCTGAAAGACCAGGATAATCACCATACCATTAACGAGATAAGCATAGCCTTCTGAATTAGGATTTGAGACCCTTTTCTATGTTCTTTGTGGGCCATTGTACACTCTAAAATAGTCTGCTTGTAAAAAGCTCACAGAATAGAAACAAACTCATAGATACAAAGTACAAATTGATGGTTGCCAGATATGAGGGGGATTAGGGGGATGGGTGAAAAAGATGAAGAGATTAAGAAGCATAAATTGCCAGTCATAAATGTATTCATGGGGGTGCAAAGTACAGCATAGCGAATTGTAATAACTATATATGGTGTCAGATGAGTACTAGATTTATTGGAGTGATCACTTCATAAGGTAGGTACATGTCTAATCACTATGTTGTACATCTGAAACTAATATAATATTGTATGACAACTATAAATTTTAAAAAATTAAAAGAGTAAAACATAATCTAGATTGTTTGAAATAATCACAATACATATCAAAAAGATATTCATCTAAAAGGTTTTAAATTGTGCTTTTTGTGTCCTCTTTAAGAAATCTGTCATTACCCAAAGGTAGTAAAGATATTCTCTTAGAAACTTCATAGTTTTTCTTTCAAATTTAGATCTATAATCCATCACAAATTATTTTTATGAATGGAATGAAGTAGTGTTTGAGCTTTTTTTCATTCCATATCCAATTATTGCTGAAGTACTTGTTTTAAAAAGAACTTGCTGTTCCCCTATTAAATTACTTGGCATCCTTGCCACTCATATTTAATTGTGAAGCATAAAAAGGTGGACATGAAGTTCTCTGTGCATTGCCAGGGGTTTTTTTGTTTTGTTTTGTTTTGTTTTGTTTTGTTTTGTTTTTATCAACAGGCTTTGCTGGAGGGTGATTGAGTATTAAGTCAGGTTCTTAATTAGTGATTGTCCTAAGTGTCGATTCCATAGTTCTTAATTCTGGGGTTTTCAAGTTTCTCCAGAGGAAAACCCAATATCCTCTTGCCTAATAGTATAAGGCTGGTTCCAGGTGTCCTGGGAAGTAGGTGGGGAAACAGGGGGGGGTTTCATCATTCAATATGAATTTTCTCTTCACTTGCCAATCTTTACCGTTCCTTATGCCTGAAGAGTCATTTCCACTTTGGTTTAATTTTACCAATGAATATTTTTTATGCTTCTTTGGGTTGAAGGAAAGACCAATACCCAACCATGAGGTGAGAAGTACTGCTCTAAATCTTAACAAAATTCTAACCAATACCCCTGCTTTTAGTTCACATTATTATTTCCACCTAATTCTTCAGCCTTTTGAAGGATCTTAAGGACCACAGAGTTTGCTTATTTTGGGTATTTTCCTTTGCACTTCCTTCACCCTGCAAAGTTCTTGCCATTCTAATGTGTTTTAAAATATTATATGGTTGTTTTACACATGTCTCCTGATTTCATTGAAAACTCCTATTTAATAAAAAGCTCTCAGGAACAAGTTGATGCTTATTCTATGCACAGATGCAAAATAAACAAGACTTCAGTGTGGGTAAAAGTAGCTTAAGAGTAAATAAAATTATGAATCCAATCATGTGAGTCACACTTTCTCAACCCACATAAACAAAATTCAACCTGTGAAGTAAATAGCTATCAACCACATTTGCCAGTGAAACAAACCCCGGAGTCCAATGTATATCCCCCAAATATATATGTACAGCACATTAAAGCTATTTTGCAGGTATAGAGTACCTTTTATCCCCAAATATCAAAGTACTTTACAAGCATGTGCCAACAGTTATTTCCCTCTTAAACAGCCAAGAAAACAAACACAATATTTAAGTAAGTGCTACAGCGATATTAAATACTGACTCAGCTAGAACATGTCACAAAAATGAGAACAACAAGCAAAATCCCCAGGAGCATTATTCTTGGCATTAACTACTACTGAAATGGAAAGCAAACACAAGATGGTAACAACAAGGAAGTGATTAGCCTGCCTCATACCTATTTTTCTTAGAACGACTTTCTTGGCTATTTTCAGTGAATGGGCCAGGAGAGTATAATCTAGCAGTTAGACAAAGATAAATTTGGCACACACTAACTTAAGATAGTTTTCCAGATATAGATGGAGAGCCCTGTTGCATAGCTCAAGAGATCCAAGAATGAGCTACTTTCTCCCCTGGAACCTTGGTGACAATTTCAATTGTCCTTTAGAAACATTGGCAACCATCATTACAAGATGATTTAAGATGACAATGACTTATGGGGGTATCTCCTGTTTCAGAACCTATGATTTGGTAAAACTGGTCCAACTGACAATAAGAAACTAATATAAGACCTTCCACAAGCAACGGCACAGGGCAGTACAGTAGGAGCTCTTCTAAGTCCAGCCAATCTATTAGCCCCTTCTTCCCCTCCCCTGCCACCAGCTTAGAGAAGGCCCAGAACTCTCAGAACCTGAACTGGCCCATTCTTTTCTATTAAATTTTATTTTATTGGTTCCTCAATTCTCTGCTACTTAGCAGTTATGTAGCCTTGACTGCCTTCAGCATGCAATTCATATTGAGTAAGCCTTGTCAGTTTAAAAGACTTTCAAAATATTTGGAGGGAAAGTAAGCAGGTAGTCCTGTCTCTGTGAACAAAACTAACACCTCCAAATCCAGTTACAACCCCAATTTCATTATTTGTGCTATACATCGCTTAAAACCCAGTTGCCTCCACAAACTTATTTAAGAGTGAAGGTGTAACAGCCTTTGGCATACCATTCTAATGCATTTCCCTTGTACCAGCTCATTGCTCAAGCCAGTAATATGTGACCATGCCAACAAAAACAAATGTTACCATCTTAGAAACACTGAATGTGTTAGACTATAATATTGATGTTTCTACTTCGATACACTATAATAGGCCATTTTATTGTTTGTGGTCAATGAAATCCTCCATAGTTCTCTTTTATCTCAGCTATTGTGACTACTGCCACGGCAAACAGAGGGTAGGGGTGTCTCAGTTCACTCACTGGAATTCACAAAGTCAAGGATATGCACACACAGCATCCTCTTATATTTACTGTCACAAAAATATAAAATATAAACATTTATTTCTGGTCTTTTGAGTACTAATTTCCAATTTGGTGAGGCACAATAAATATTTTTCAAAATCAAACTTTATGGTTGCTTAACATTGGCAACCCTCTAATTATGACTATAGTCTAAACAAAAGAGCATTTGGTTCTGTTGAAATTATTAAACACTGAAGGAAATCTACAGTAGCCTTCAGTTTCTAGCAACTTAAATGATCATTGCAGCAAATTGTGTCAGAGGCAAGATAGTTACTCTTTAGCCTCACTTCATGAACTACAAATGAGAAGATGATACAAGAAAGGAAGATGACTCAATAAAATAATTAAAATGTATACTCATTCTCTAAAAAACCCCTACCTGTCCTCCCAAATCCTAATAGACTTTCTCATTTTATGTGTCAGGAGGAGGGCAGGTTAGAATTTCACCTCATTTGGAAACAGAAATTAGTCAAAGGCTAATCTGACATAAGAGTGCTGGCAACCATACACAGTCAAGTCATAATTACATCTTGCAGAGTGACCAATATTATCAGCTTGAAATTGTCAGAGTATTACAAATCTGTTATGCAGTTGTGTAATGCACCAACAAAACAATCACTAAAGCTCCTTGCATTTATATGGAACCTTTTATTACCAAAAAAAAAAAATCCAGAATGTTTAACAGACTAAAATACAAAGGTATCACTTGCCCCCACTATATTTTGTAGTGGTAACAATAAGTAAAAAAGGTTTCAGAAGAGAGAAAAAGTACTAAACCTTAGAGAAACTGTAGGGGGAAAGTATATTTTTAGATGGGCAGAAAACAAACACCCAAGTTGGAAAGCAGGGCTGAGTGTGGCTAGCTACATGTTCTCCAGAGCTCATGGCAAAGAGTTTTGCTTCTCATCCAGCCAGCGATATTTCTGTGAGGTGCTCATTGCCTGCAGTGGAATAGGGGCCTCCTGTTTATATCATCCTGAAAAATGAATTAGCATTTGGAAATGCACATAATACACAAAAACTTATCATTTATTTTTTCTTGCTTATATTTTTGCCTTTAACCAACATTAACTACTTAATCCTGCTGCTGCCATTATAAGCTAAATAAATATTATTAAGCCCATTAAAACAGGACAGAACAGGTTAAGAGACGTGGCCTCTAATGGAGGGAAGAAATACTGCATCTGCAGCTGGAATTCAAGATTTCTCAATCTGGGTCCTGCATTCACACCACTAGGCCACACCTCATTAGGATTCTGGAAAATGCAATAAAATAGAAGTAATTAGGACTGGCTGAGTGAGTGTACTATTTGGGAGGGGAAAAATACCCTATCCTGCTTAAACGTGACAAGTTCAAGGGCAGTGAACACAACTAGAACAATTTTCTCCTGCAGGAATATTAAGAAATAATGAGGGGGAACATCTCACTCTCCCTCTACCATAAGACTCCCAGCAGAAAAAAACAGGAACAATTCCAAACTTAACTGTCAAAAAAAAATTAATGCTGTCAGAAACATAACACCGTACTGTGTCAGGCAGTCATACCTTCAATCTGTGTAGTTGAGTTCTACCTTCCTTTCCCAATACTGTTCTCAGTTTCCTCTCTCCCCAGCTTCCTTCTGGTCAGTCCTTCAAATACTCTTAGACACCTCTTTCTCCATTCAGTCTTACATATATCCACACCCTTCTATCAAAGGAAACTTGCACACTCACTCCTCATTCTGGTCTGCTCAATACTGTGTCTACGTGATAACAACAACAACAAAAAAACATTTTGTTTGGGGTTAACCCAGTACAAATAGGTGTAGGCAATCATGTCTTAATTCACACTCACACACACACACACACACACACATGAATACATACACATTATATATATATATATATATATATATATATATATATATATATATTATATATATATATAAATTTTATAAATATATATATATAAATAAATATATTTATATATATATATATAAATATATATATATATAAATTTTTGTATCTTATTATTTAAAAATGCTTTTTCCTTATAGAAACAGCTTTCACTGGAGCTAAGTCACACTGTGATTATTTTGGCAAGATGGCTATAAGCTTAAAAAAGATCACAGAACATTCAAAGAAAAGTCCTAGAAAGGCTCCCAATACAGAGCCTTCAAGGTGAAAATAGAAAAAGTTCTTGCTAGCCATGTGGCCTTGCAGAAATCACTGAACTTTTCTGACACTCAATTTCTTAATCTATAAAATGGAAATAATATCTGTCCTAAGTAGCTCACTTAATTATTATTAGAATCAATAAAACAATACAGGTGCAAGTGCTTTCTAAAACTATGTATTACCAGACAAATGACAAATCTTCTGATTATCATGTCACAAACTTGATTTATCTTGAATACTTATTTATATCTCTAACTAAACTAAATTCCTATTGAACATTATGAATAGTTTTCCTTCTAAGATTCCCAAATAGTATTTTTATCTCATTCTCCACCTGTCCTTCCAGAAAAAGAAATAATAAGGTGAAGTCTTGTTTCTGCATAAGAGATAAAATCTAAACTAATAAAAGCGAAATATTAAAATTAACCGTTTCTCCGAGACAGGGTAAGCCATGCCCACCAGCCAATCAGAGCGGCTGTATGCAAATTAGCCCAGCCAACATGGCGGCCGCCACTCACGGACCTGAGTAAACAGCCCTTTCCATTGCGGCAGGAGGGAAAGTGAAGCTGAGCCCTTCAGCTCAGCTCCGA
>PVJC01013850.1:0-37352 GCA_004026665.1 Murina feae
ATTATATATTACTAGAGGCCCAGTGCATGAAAATCGTGCACGGGGGGGTGGGGTTCTCTCAGCCCAGCCGGTCCGGGAGCCCTTGGGGGATGTCTGACTGCCACAGAGGTGGGAGAGGCTCCTGCCACCACCACTGCGCTCACCAGTCAGGAGCCCGCTTCTGGCTGAGTGGTGTCCCCTGGTGGTAAGCACACATTATAGCTACCGGCTGTTCTGCTCTTAGGTTGATTTGCATATTAGTCTTTTATTATATAGGATTGTTATGAATACATTGACTTATTACAACTCATTCATTCATTCATTCATCACACAACAGAGCACATACTTTAGAAGGAGAGGCTGACCTCGGAGGCGCTGTGAGAGCCGCAGGTGCAAAGGGTGGCCAAGGTCCCAAGGAGAGAGGCAGGTGGCAGCCCTGCTGGGAGCCAAGGAGGCCTCAGAGAGGACAGGGTGTCAGCAAAAGGAGATGAGAAGGAGGGAGAAGGGCACCCCAGACAGAGGGACCTGGCAGGGTTGGAGAATTTGGGGGACTGTGGGTACTGTGCAGGGCTGGGGGCCAGGACCAGTAGCGAGTGGGAGGTCCAGATACCACACTGAGGAGGAAGGACTTTAGCAAGGTACGGAGGGACCATAAGTTTGATTTTACGCAAGACTGCAGTGTTGCTCTTGATGCACAACCGTGTGGTGCTGAGAGCAGACTGATCGCCTTCTTCCTCCTTCCTCTCCCCTCCCCCAACACCACACATTCCTCACTTCACTGGAACAAATTGAGATATGTCCTTCTGGCCTCTTTTTAATGTATTTACCTACATATTTACGTACATCTGTGCATTACATAGGACTTTTTTTTAACAAAGCAACTCATTTCTGTACTTCTTTTTTAAAGAATGTGTCTTGGGAAGGGTGTGATTCTTTGAATGGTATTCCAGCTGGCAGTCATTTGTGGAACTACATCTTGTGGGCACTTAGGCCATCACAAAAGTGCTGCAGGGGAACTCCTCAGATATGTGTGAGTTCCTCTGTGGGCAGAGGAATGTCTTGATTTATTGATTTTAGACAGAGAGGAAGTGAGAGAGAGAGAAACATTGTTTTATTGTTCTATGTATTTATGCATTCATGGGTTGATTCTTCTATGTGCCCTGACCCGGGATTGAACCCGCAACCTTGGCATATCTGAAGGGGCTCAAACCAGCTGATCAGGACGCAGGTTTGCATTTGAGAAAGGCAGGCTGGCCATAGTGGGGAGACTGGATCAGAGTAGGAGGGCTTCCTGGAAGACATGGAAGCCAAGTGGGTTGCAGGGGATTGAGGAGGAAGTGGGAAGGGAGAGAGTGAGAGGGGTTCTGGGACCCAGGGAGGGTTTTCCTGTTTTACTTGTTAGGAAGGAGGCAGTTTTGAACAGAGATGGGAATGTTTCTATGGTAACGGTAAACAATCGATGTAGAGGGTGCAGTTGTCTTTTTCTTTATGGAAATGGCTTACTCTTTTCTGATGACACATGAATACTGTAAAATTTTAAATAATATGGATCCATTAAAAGTTTCCCTCCTACTCTCACTTCCCTTGGGTAATCATTGCTAATAGTCTTGTATTCTCTCTACTTAAAAAAAAAAAGCCCACTTTTTATTTAGTTAGTTGTTTTGTGGTGGTTTAAAACAACCGTTCTCTTCTCTTACAGCTCTGGGGGTTATACGTCTGATGGCAGTTTGGGCAAAGATCGAGGTGTTGGTAGGGCCTCCCTCCCTCCAGAGGCTGAGGGGAGAACCCAGCTCCTTGCTCTTCCAGCATCTAGAGCTGCAATGGCATTCATTGCAGTCCGTGGCCCCTTCCTCCAGTGCCAAAGCCAGGAGCACAGCATCACGCTTCAGCGCTGCATATTTACTTTTAACCAGGAGGGGGCGATAGCCATAGACTATACTCCTACAATCTGACTTTCTAACCTATTATATCAGGGGTGACTTTTCATACACAGAAATTGCCAGTGCTAAGCCACTGATAACATTCAGATCATTTCCCATGTTTATTATTTTTTTTAAATATATTTTTATTGATTTCAGAGAGCAAGGGAGAGAGAGATAGAAACATCAGTGATGAGAGAATCACTGATTGCCTGCCTTCTGCACACCCCCTACTCGGAATGGAGCCAGCAACCCAGGCACGTGCCCTTGACCAGAATCGAACCTGGGACCTTTCCATCCATAGGCAAACACGCTATCCACTAAGCCAAACCAGCTAGGGCTTCAGTGTTTATTATTGTAAACTGCCTTCATGAGTGTCCGTGCTACGTTATCCTCTTGAGCTAAGTTCCAGAAGAGGAATTGCTAGATCAAAGGGGCAGCTGTGCTAGCTGCTGACTGGTGGCCTCCCAGAAAGGTCCCGATCATGTTCATTCTTAGCTGCAGGGCATGAGGGGCCCTGTGTGTGCCGCCCTGCCAGCCTGGGCGTGTCCCTTAGACTTCCTTCCAGTTTCCATCTCGCCTAGATGCCCGATTGCTAGTGAACAACTTATCATGATTCCTCCCCTCAGTGACCTTCCTGATGCCAAGTCGAGAGCCCTTGACAACATTGGCAGGGTTTTCGCCAGAGTCGGGAAATTCCAGCAAGCCATCGACACGTGAGTGCCCAAGGACAGCCCCTCCCCACCTCGGGGCCAGGACCTCCCACCCTCACACCAGACTCCCAGCCTGGGGCCAGGATGCTAGGAAAGGAGGCATCAGAAGACCTGAGACCGGCCCCTGGCTCTGCTAGGCGGCCTCAGAAAAGCCACTTTGTAAACTCAGGGACTCATCCGTTAAATTAATAGACTAGAATCAGCATTTTCTCAGGTGTCCCAGTGACAAGAATCACCTCGAGTATTTTTTAGGGGTGTGAATTACACAGTTTCGGTTTTGGAGCTCAGGGATCTGTTTTGGGTTTTTTAAAGTTTTTATTAAAACTTTAAATATACATATGTATGTATATATATTGATTTCAGAGAGGAAGGGAGAGGGAGAGAAACATTAATGAGAGAGAACCATTGATCGGCTGCCTCCTGCATGCCACCTACTGGGGATCAAGCCCACAACCCGGACATCGGCCTCAAACCCAGGACCCTTCAGTCTACAGGCCAGTGCTCTATCCACTGAGCCAGACCAGCTAGGGCTCAGGGATCTGTTTTTAATGAGCACTCCAGGTGATCCTTATCATGGGCCAGTTGAGTCTGGGACCTCTTCTGACACTATTCTGTGACTCACGGGAACACAGCCTGAGCTCTCCAGGTAGCCCAACTGCTGGACTTCTGATGTCCACCTTGGGGGCTAGTGACTTACTCCAGTGGGGTGACTCAGCCCCAGGGAAACGGGGAGGGCCTGACCTGGAGACCAGCTGGGGCTGGGTGAGCCGACTCACTTAGTGCAGAGAGAAGTGTCCTTCAGGCCCCAGTCATCGGATTGAAATAGATTGTTCACCTCGGCTACACGTCATTTGGCTTCCTGAATGGCTCTGGTGTCTATGTGCCAAAAGACAGAGGAGTATGAGAATTTACTTACATATTTTTATCATAAAAAGTGTTGTAGTAAGTATATGGTTATTATTAAAATATTAATTTTGAAAATACAGAAAAGTAGAAGAAACATTATTCAGTCCCACCACCCAAAGACAAGTACTAATTCTAATCCGACTCTTCATTTTATTTTATTGATTTGAGAGAGAAAGGAAGGGAGAGAGAGAGGGAGAGAAAGATGGATTTTTTTGTTCCACTTATTTATGCAGTCATTTGTTGATTCTTGCATATGCCCTGAACGGGGATCGAACCCACAAGCATGGCGTATTGGACAACGCAATAACCAACTGAGTCACCTCGCTAGGGCTGCTAATTCTCCTCTTAACTTTGTTTGTTTTTTCATTCCATTCTTTTTTTCTGTGTTGAATTTTTTTCTTAAAAAAATTGTTATTGATTTCAGAGGAAGAAAGAGCGAGAGAGAGAGAGAAACATCAGTGATGAGAGAGAATTCTTGATCAGCTGCCTCTTGCATACCTCACACTGGGGATTGAGCCTGCAACCTTGGCATGTGGGAATTGAACCGTGACCTCCTGATTCACAGGTCCAAACTCAACCACTGAGCCACGCCAGCTGGGCAAGAATATTCTTAAACATTATTTTTATGTTATTTCAAATGATCCTAGATGATAAAAGGGTGATATGCAAATTGACCCTAACAGCAGAATGACTGGGAATGACTGGTAACTATGACACACACTGACCACCAGGGGGCAGACACTCAATGCAGAAGCTGCCCCTGGTGGTCAGTGTGCTCCCAAAGGGGGAGTTCTGCTCAGCCACAAGCCAGGCTGATGGCTACCAGTATAGCAGTGGTGGTGGGAGCCTCTCCTGCCTCCTCAGCAGCGCTAAGGATATCTGACTGCAGCTTAGACCTGCTCCCCACTTGGCAAGCCCTGCTCCCCTGAGGGCCCCCCCGGCTGCCAGAAGGATGTCTGCCTGCAAGCTTAGGCCTAATCCCCCGGGGGAGCAGGCGTAAGCCAGCAGGTGAACATCCCCCAAGGGGTCCCAGACTGCAAGAGGGCACAGGCCAGGCTGAGGGACCCCCCTGAGTGCACAAATTTTTGTGCACCAGGCCTCTAGTATTTTATAAGCATTATTTGCAACTGTTGTATCAAATTTGATCCCATAGATGTTCCAAAATAGTGTTGGGAGCTTTAAAAAGTGCTACTGCTTCTTAGCACCACTCATTGAAAAGAACAGGCGGTTGGAGGGCAGTTCTCATTTGGTGGCCAAGTGCGGGGTTAGAGGGAAGGAGCTGACCTGGTTCTTCCTCCCCAGGTGGGAGGAGAAGATCCCTCTGGCGAAAACCAGTCTGGAGAAGACCTGGTTGTTCCATGAGATTGGCCGCTGCTACTTGGAGCTGGACCAGGCTGCGCAGGCCCAGAATTATGGCGAGAAGTCCCAGCAGTGCGCTGAGGAAGAAGGGGACATCGAGTGGCAGCTGAACGCTAGCGTTCTGGTGGCACAGGCACAAGGTATGGGCTCGGAGAGGACACCCTACCTTCCCCCGCACTCAGGCCCAGATGCACGCCTGGACTGGGAATCCTGTGGGCCAAACCTCACATCCCAGTGTGCCCCTGCCCAGATGAATTCTAATTCTGAGAGTGGGGATCAACCCCTCCCTTTTGACCAGGGTTAGTGCCTACTTTGGGCTAAGCTCAGTTAGGGCTAGGGCCATTCTAGTAGCTGCCCCTGCCCTCAAGCTCAGCTGCAGACCAGCACAGCACTGTGTCCTCGTCAAAACAGCGCCACCTGGTGTTGCCTTGGTGCTCTTTACATCAGCGTTCTTGCATGTAATCACCGTGCAAGCCAGTGATGTAAGCATCATTGTCCTCGTTTTATAGATGGGGAAACTGAGGCACTGTTTCAGCAGATTGCCCCAGGTCACACGAGGGAACTTTTTGGAGCAATGGAAATATTTTAAAACTGGGTTGTGGTGATCATTGCACAACTCTATAAATTTACTACAAATCATCGAACTGTATATTTAGACATGGGTGCATTTTATAATATGTGAATTATATCTCAGTGAAATTGTTTTTAAAAAACCAGAAAGGGGAAAGGGCATGGAGAAACAGATGAAACAAGACTGGCAATATTTTAATTGTTGAAGGTGAATGATGCGTGATGGGGGTTTGTTATATGACTCCTTTACCCTGGTGAACGTTTGAAATCCTATATAATAAAAGGCTAATATGCAAATTGACCGAACGGCAGAGCGACCGGTCACTCTGATGCATACTGGCCAGCAGGGGGCAGATGCTCAACGCAGGAGCTTCCCCCTGGTGGTCAGTGCGCTCCCACAGGGTGAGCACTGCTCAGCCAGAAGCCCTGAGCCACTGGGCCTCTAGTATTTCATAATATAAGATTAAAAAAGAAGTGGCTCCTGGTCACAAGCCAACAGGCGATGGAGCTGGGACTAGAACCCAGTTCTGTCTGACTCCACAGCTGTGCTAAGCTGCTCCTGCCCCAGGGACACAGCTGACCTCGGCGAGGGAGGACATGCAGCCAGTGCTATGGTCAGGGGCACAATCATTCACTCATTCATGCTGCAATGCGTTCTTGGTGCCTTCTCAATGTACAGTGGGGAGCAAAACCATTAACAATTCCCTGCCCTCCTGTCCGAGGAGGTTAACTTTTAAGCAGACACTGGGAGGATGAGAAGGCAGCACCTTTTGTAAGATCTGAGGACAGAGCTGTCCACCAAAGGAGCAGCGTGTAGGAAGTGGGCAGGAACTGCGCTGGTTGCATAAGCCGGAGGAGACCCGTGTAAGTGGGAGCTCCTGGGGCCAGGGAGGCTTGGAGGAAAGAGGCTGATGAGCAGCCAGATCCACAGGGCCTCCTGGGCCTTGTTACAATCAGAGATTCTTTCCTAAAAGCACCGAGAGCTTTAAACCTAAGTCGCAGACACGATGGCTGTGGCTCTTCCTGAAACTACTTCCTGTTCTTAGGAGGGCGTATTGTACGCTGAAGGGGCGGTGACGTACCCCTCAGGTTGGACGTCATCCTGAGTCCACTCCTGAGGACTTGTTGGGCCCCAAGGGTCTCTGCAGAACCAGGCCCCTCACTGCTGGTCTCAGTTTCCCACTCCAGAGTTAAAAAGCCCAACCCCGCACAGCCTAGGGGCCAGGGCTCGGGCAGGTGCCACTCTGTGCCTCAGTGCCTTCCTCTGTAAATAGGGATAATTATGATACCCACCTGTAGGGCTGGCGTAAAGAATAAAGTAATGCGTAAGCGTGCAAGCACGGAGAACACTCAGTAAGCACTAATCTCCCTTCCTGCCCTCTCATTAACTTCTCGTAAGTGTCTCTAACAGTGATGAGAAAGTTGCAGGCCTTGGAAAAACCTATTTATGGCTCAACACAAATGTAGGTGTAGATCTCCATCCTCTTTTTTTAAAACTTTTTAAAAATTTATTTTAGAGAGGGAGAAAGAGATAGAAACATCAACGATGAGAGAAAATCATTGATCGGCTGCCTCCTGCACGACCCCTACTAGAGATCAAGCCCACAACCTGGGCATGTGCCCTGACCGGGATCAAACTATGACCTCTTGGATCATAGGTTGAGGCTCAACCACTGAGCCACACTGGCCAGGGTCTGCAAAGTTCTTTAAAAAATGGAGTGAATATTTTAAAAATATAGATTTCCTTTTTGGAACGATCCGAAGATGGGACAGGACGGAATTGTTGGCCCCTGTGCTGGAGACACATGATGTGGGCACAGGCCCCCTTCCCTCACTGACCCCTTCAAATGGCCTGAGACTAAGGTGACCAGATTTTAACACTGGTAAAGCGGGACACCATTGACCTCTTGGTCGCCGAAAACCGTATATTCCCTTCCCGTTCTCCCGCCCTTCCCTAGTTTGTTGTGCATTCTTCCCAAAAATCGGGACTTTTTTAAAAACGCCGCGGGACGCGGGACAAATTGTTAAAAATCGTGACTGCCCCGCCAAAAGCAGGACATCTGGTCACCTTACCTGAGACCCATGGCTCGGGTTCCCAGGTCCTGTCCTTAGAGGGGAGATGGCCCAGGAAAGCCAGGGCAAGGGTGGCCCTGGGCAGCTCTGGGGCTGCCTCCAGCTCACACAAGCTTCCAACTAACCTGGGAGGGGCCCGCCAGGCCAGGGGTGCCTGAGGGAGCCTGGCCCTGCAGGGCAGCTGCATCCTGCAGCACCAATGTCACCACCCACCTGTGCTGTGCCTCCCCTGTGCTCCAGTGAAGCTGAGAAACTTCGAGTCGGCCGTGAACAACTTCGAGAAGGCCCTGGAGAAAGCAAAGCTGGTCCACAACAACGAGGCGCAACGTGCCATCATCAGTGTGAGCCTCTCCCCAGCCCGGCCGCCTGGGCAGGGGTGGGCGGGCCTCAGCCCCTCAGCCTTCCCCATGGCCAATCCCCACGGACTGGTTCCCACCAACTGCAGGGCACAGTCTGGGTAGGGCACTGGCCTTCAAACACCTGCCACTGCCATCAGTTTCTATAGCAACCCATACACAGAGTTTTTTTGAAATAAACAAAAAGTGGAAAGGCAAGTTTCACAAAACATATTTACCTTTACTCTGGATGCTAATGTTCCTTATTCTGTTTTATTTTTCATTTTCTTTTTGTTGATCCTCACCCAAGGATATTTTTCCATTGACTTTTTGAGAGAGTGGAAAGGAGGGGGAGAGACAGCAAGAGAAACCTCCATGTGAGAGACACACATTGGTCAGCTGCCTCCCACATGGACCCTGACCACGGCCGAGCCTGGAGCCCGCACCTCAGGGATGTGCCTTGGACCAGAAACGAACCTGGGACCCTTCAGTCCGAGGGCCTACGCTCTATCCACTGAGCCAAACTGGCCAGGCCTTATTTTCCATTTTCTTTTATTTAATGCTAGCGGAGACCTAAATTGATATTAAAACAAAAGCCATGCCTCCTCCCGGAGACCATCAGAAGTGCAGTGTGATTGCCTCCCTTGCTTGCCTCCACCTGCGCTGCTCAACAAGGCTGCTGCCGCCGGCCACGTGCGGCCACTTAGGCGAACAGGACTGGAAAGTTACATTTCGAATTCAGTTTCTCAGTCACACGAGCCACATTTCAATGCTGCACACCCGCCCGTGGCTGTGGGGCCACAGAGCGCAGACCTCGAGCAGCCCCATCCTCGAAGCCCTGTCTGCTGGGCGGTGCTGGTCTGGCCTGTCAGCTTCAGCAGGCAGAGACACAGCTGAGGCCACTCCGGCAGGTGGACAACCTCAGGAGGGTCAGCAACTAACCTCACAGACGCACAGGCAGCTTAGCGTGAGTCTGCTGGCCACCTCCCTCCCGCTGCCGAGCACACTGCTGCCCCTCAGCTGTCCCAGGTCGAAATTCCAGAGCCACCACCAGCGCGTAGTTGGACCCCAGTAGGTGTCAGCTGGGGTGAGGTACTCAGTCCCTGGTCTGGGGAACTTGCCCAGTGGTTGAAAGAGGCCGTCTGCATAACTCGGACAGCGGGAACCACAAGGGGGTGCAGCAAGTACTCAGGAAAGGGAGCAGGGGCCCTGGGAAGTGGCATCCTGAAATGCTGCAGTTGGAGGTGGGCCTCCGGGTGGTTTTGAAGGACAAGGATGGCAGGGTGTGGCCAGGCTGCAGGCACGGGCGGCTGTGGGTGCTGAGCCATCTGTGGGAGGCAGAAAAGGAGACCCGGGCCTGGATCCAGGAGTTGGGCCACGATAGCTGAAGGATTCGAAGGATTCGGGGCAAGGCACCCCGGGCAGTTGGTGGACCAGCCTGGACGTGAAGGTCTAGGAACCGCAAAGGAGCCACCGACCCATTCGGATGTTTAGGGGGTGAGATCATAGCTTGTGAGGTGAGATCATATTATCCCTGTCCCGGTGGAGAAGTCGATCCCAGACAGACCCCACCATGTGGCAGTCTGCGCCCTGCTTCCTGGCCCAGGGCCTGTCACCTTTCTCTGTCGAAGGGGGTCAGCTCCCTGAACGTGCACCTCGCCTTCGAATCTGGCCCCCAGAGGTGGAGCGCTCCCCTACCCTGAGGCGCAGCCATATGCTGCTCAATTCCCACTCGGGGTCTCTCCCAGTGAAGCCCCTCCACACGATCACTCTGCACTTTGTGGGAGACAGGTGGCAGGGCGACTAGATCCAGGAAATGCTTGTTGCCCACGAGTGGGCCTGGGATGTTCAGACCAAAGGTGACAGCCATGGTCCCGGCCCTCAGGAAGCTTGGCGTCAGCAGGAAAGTTAAAACACAACCCTCTTGCTTGTGACAGAGCAGTAGGGACCAGGGGATTCAGAGTGCGAGAGCCCAGCAGGGAGGCGGGGCTGGGGCTTTCCCATCAAGGAGGGTTCAAGGTCACCTTGAGGACTGAGTAGGGTTTTGAAAGGTTGATGAGAGCCAGAGAGAAGTGTCTGTGGGGCCAAACAGCCCACGGCCCTACATGACATAGGACCAGGCCCCTGATCTTTTACCCACCTGGACTGGCATCTCCAGGCAGGAAGGCGCACAGGGGGTGCAGACGAGTGTCTAGGTGCAAGTCACGGGGAAGAAGGCAGAGTCTGCCCTCTAGATGTGCACAGGCTGAGTTGCAGGCCCCCAGGCCCACGCTGCAGTGTGTCTGAGTTCCCTCCATGGCTTGCTGACCTGTTGCAGGCTTAGGGACTTGCCCTGTGTCTTTGCATTGGCTGAAGACAAAGGAATCTTTGTAAAAAGGTGGAAATCGGTAGATACACACACTTCCCAAATACATGCCTAAGCCCTGCAGTCACGTGTCTCATATCACCTGGCCCGGGTATTTCCAACTCCCTGTGTATCAATCAACCCCCAGGAAGGAACTGTCAGAGGAGCCAGGAGCAAAGGAGGGGGCAGGGTTAGCGCAGAGCCCTGCTTCCCGGGGTTGGGACTTGGGTGAAAGGGGAAGTGTAGGTGCCAAATAGGGGTTATGAGAGTTCACTGGCTCCTCTACCACCCACAGGCTTTGGACGATGCCAACAAGGGCATCATTGATGAGCTGAAGAAAACGAACTACAGGGATATCTTCAAAGAAAAGAAAGAGAAAGGTGAGTTCCTGGAGCCCCGAGGCAGCAGCTTCAGAACCCAACCCCCCCCCCCCCCCCCCCCCCCCCCGCATTCTCTTCTGTCAGCCCCAGTGTACTTCTCAGTAGCTGGTCCCAGGGCTCAGCACTGTCCACGAGCATTCTGACGTCAGTGCCACCAGCACCCCAGCCTTTTGCTAGGGCAGGAGAGGGAGGCGATTCAGCCCACTGCGGGCTGGGGTCTGAGCCCGCTGTCTGCCCAGAGAGCACACTTCTGTATTTCTTCAATTAATTCATCAAGTATCTGCTGAGCCCTGGTCACATGCCAGTTGGGTGAGAAATTTGGGGGAGACAGAGGCCCAGCCCCGGCCCTGGAGGAGCCCGGAGCCCAGTGGGAAAGCCAGGCAATTAGAATTGTCCCTGAACAAGCTCCTGCAGGCCAGCGCTGATCTGGAGGAACGGCTGTGCCCTGGGCACAGGCCAAGTGCTCTGACTTCCCTGGGGAGACAGGGACGTCTCCAAGGGGAAGAACTGTCTGTTTCAGGCTCCAAACAGTGCCCGAGGCCTTTCCAGGTGCGCGGTGGGAGAGGGAGGGCATTTCTGGCAGGAACATCAGGAGCAAAGACAGAGGCAGAATAACAGCTACTTACACGGTGGGGGCTCTTCCCATGTGCCAGGCACTGGGTGAAGCATGGCCTTCAGTCCTCACCACCCTAGGAGGTAGGCACTGTTTGGGAGCAATGGAGGCCGGTTGAAGTGAGTGGCCTGCCGGGTCACACAGCAGTCTGACTCAGAGCCACACTGTCCCTTGCTTTGAGGAGCTGCTCTTTGGGACAAATATGGGGGTGGGGGTGGATGAGGGCAGGAGGTGGGAGAAGGGGGCAAGGAGCATGGGGTCAGAGGTTAGGCTGAGATGCAGAGACTCAGACAGACCCGCTTTATTGCATTGTTTCTCCCAAGACCTAGGGAGTGAAGAGGCCTTTACTTGCTCTAAGAGGCTCTCAGGAGGAAGTGAGGGAAGGAAGAGGAGGTGGCTGGGACTCCAGGCCCCCAGGCCCCCCTGAGTCATTAGGGATGGACCCCAGAGGGGATGGGTAACATAAATTCACCTCCATCTGTGCTTCTGATGTGCCAGACGCTCTTCTCGGGACTTTAAACACCATGTCCTGACTCACGGGTCCTGCAGGAACACCATAAGATAAGCATTACATTTGCTCGCTTTTGTGGGTGACACAGAGGCTGAGGGGTTGCGGTTCACAGAGGTTTTCTGTCTGGGGAAGCCTGGCTCTAGAACCCAGGCCTTTACCACGGTTCTGCACTCTTCCTGGTGCCAGGATAGTCTGTCTGCCCTTCTGTGGTGCCCTGGCCTTATCGCAGTTGCTCTGTGCAGCCAAGAAGACAGCGCCGCCTCCAGGCACCACGGCAGAAGCCCTCTCTGACCCTGGCATGGTGATGGGAATCTGGGTGTGGAGTTTTGGGGCATCTGAGCAGCCCCTTATAATTCAGCATCTGCCTCCCTACATGACCTTGGAGCTGCTCTCAGGAGCCACAGGAGCAATAGATGGGAAGGAACACAACTGGGAAAGGGCAGATGCTCCAAGCAGCCTCCCTAACCCTGCTCTTTCCAACCTTGGCAGGCCATGTGCTGGGCGTGTCCTCTGGAACTCATGGGGGAGGCCCTGAGGCCAGTGGCCGCAGCTGGGCAGGTCATTTCCCTCCCAGAACAGCAGGTGGCAGCATTGCATATGTCTTCACCCCCAAATGGCAGCCTTTTTCCAGTTTTGACCCGAGATCCCCTAGGCACCTATGAGGGCTCCCATGAAGAGAATGTGGGGGCGACTCAGGAGGAAATTGGAGACTTTTCTCTGTAGCTGGTTAAAAACAAGGAGCTAGGATCCCTCAGGTTGTAAAATAGCTCTCCAGCTGAACACGCTGCTAGCAGTCTGCGCCTATTTTTACAGGGAGCTTCCCAACCAATGATGAAATATGCTTCCCAGGGACAAAGAGAAATGCAGAATGGGAGGGAGTGCTGGAGAAAAGACCGCTCTGTCCTTCCCCAGCGCCTCTGCTGATTCTTGGAGGGAAAGAGAATGTGCTGTGGGGGCAGACTGTCCTGGGTTCACATTCTGGCCCTCCACTCATTTGCAGTGTGATCATGGTGTGTGGTTCCCCTTTATCAATCCCAGGTCCCTTGACTGCAAACTGGAGTCAATGACATATTATGCACTTTCATGACACTATGCACTTACAACTGAATGGTGCAGCTCACACCGTGCCTGGAGCAGAGCTGGTCCTCGGCAGTGGATGAGTTCCTTTCTCGTCCTTTGGAAAGGAGTGCTTCTCTCAAAAGCACAGGACAGCCTGACAGGCTGGGGTTCACCCAGGCCCAGAGCGGGACACATACTTACCGTTCTCTCTTCCTTTCCAGAAGAGGCTGCTGCACTGGATAAATTAAAAGTAGTGGCAAAGGCGAAGGAAAGATCGAAAAGAACAAGAGAGGAGCCTGAGAAGATAATGAAGCAGTGGGGAAGAGATCATGACGACACGGAGAGGGACACAGACGAGGAGCTGTTGAATGGAGAGGGCCCCATCCTCACCCCGAGCGGACAGGAAGAAAACAGGCAGATGGAAGTGGAAAAACACACCTCCTCGAGAAGAGAACTGGGAGCCACGGCGAAAGATTCGAGAGAGGTTATGGAGAGGCAGTCTGGAGAAGCAGGCAAAGGTTTAGGAGCAGCAGGTGAGGAAGTGAGCAGAAGCGAGTCAAGAGAAATTTACAGGAGGCCTTCAGATCTGGACCAGAAACACTCAGAAGAATTAATAAAAAATGGGTCCAAAGATGAAGAGAAGAGTCCTTCAGGAGTCAACAAGAGAGAGTCGGATGACCTGCCGGAAGTAGACCTGGAAGAAACAGATAGTGCTGAAAAAATGGAAAAATGAAAAGGAAGATGAATGAAGCCCCTGTTAGTAGGCATTGGGATCGGGAGGCCGGGATTCACAGGGACGTCGGCACCTGTTAAATTAGACTTTCGAGTTGAGATTTGTGAAGAGGTTACTTCTGCCTTTTTTCTGATACTGTTGTCCCTCTAAATAGATATCTTTCACTCTTACAAACCCTGAGTCATCATTTTGCCTCCATACCCTCACCCGGTCTCAGAACAGACTTAGAGAATGAATGACCAGACGTGGGGTACTACTTCCCAAGCAGAACTCTGACCTTACCTTGACTGGGTGAGAAACACAGAGGCCCCCAAACAAGGCCTGACCCAGGGTGTGATCAAGGTATGGAGTGGGGTCCTCTCCCGCAGACCCCGTCCAAAGACCGTATGGGAGAAAGAGAGCGTCAGCGGTGTGAAGATCAGGTGAGCTCTGTGAATCAGGACAGCTTAAAGGGGGAGGAAAGACACAGGCCTGGGAGTAGAGGCATGTGTGCCCAGCTGCTGTCCATTGGCTCATTTTTCTGAGCACCTACTTTGTGCAGCACACAGTGAGGGAGGCCTACTTGTAGAGCCCTAAGCCCTGAAAGCAGAGTGAAGTGAATGCTGGTACTGACAGGGGCACTGTGCTCTAGGAGCCTAGAGGAAGAAAACATTCCTACCCAAGAACAGGAAGTAACTTGGGCCTAGGCGCAAAGGCTGGTCCCCCTGAGCTACCTCCGCTGATAGTCAAGTAAGTCAGGCTCCCACACGAGACCTGAGCCAGAGTATGACCAAGGTGTGAACTGCGGTCCTCTCCCCCAGGCCCTGTCCAAAGACCTCACAGGAAAAGAAGGAAGGTGCTGAGAAGTTCCTTTGCTTCCCCCTCTGTGGAATGGGTACCTGCCTCAGGGGTTGCTGCAGGATTCTGTAAGTGCTTCCCACAGTGCATGGTACACAGGCAGCTCTCTGAAATCTACCCAAGCTTTCATATCTTCACAGAGGAAGTGGGGGCTGAGCAGCTGCCTCAGAGGATGAGTTACAATTTCACTACGGTTATCCATCTGTCCCTTTGGCTGTTGCCATCCAGGTTCTGTCTCCAACAACTCCCTGCAGAGTTGGGCTGAATTTAGACTGGGACAGGGTCCGGCCTAGGGTGAAGTAAGGGAGGCATTTCAGATGCAACATTTCACGGGGTGCAACTCAGTAAGCAAGATAAACAGTATTTTAATGCAATGTTGTAAAAAAAAAAAATGCAACAACCCATGATGAATAAAATATCCACCTTTTATATAAAGACAGGATCCCACCTGGCACTTGCAAGACCCTGCTTCCCTCCCCTCATCCTTATCTTGGCGAGGGACTGGGAAAGGGTGACTGCTTTCCTCTTTAAAGACTTCATTAGTAACACCTTCCAGAAAAAAGAGGCCATAAAAAAATGAATGAATGAATGAATGAATGAATGAAAAAAAAAAAAAAAGGCTGGACAAACCTTTGGCCAGCACTTCCTGCGGCTGCTCCGCCTGCGGGTGACAGGTGCGCCGCAGGTGTGCGCTCCCGCAGGCTGCCCCACGTGGGGGCGCTTCCTCCTGCGCTCCACCCCCCACCCACGGGTGCTCAGTTTCGAGTTTCGGTTTGCTGCGCCTGCGCAGAGTCGAAGGCGCGTCCCGGCCCCTTCCCGGGTGCGCCCCGAGCGCTCCGCCCCCCGGCTATGTAAGGCGGCCCGGCGCGGGGTCGCGCGCTCGCTAGACTCCGTGTCCCTCCGCGCAGGCGGGCGGCCCCGGAGAGCTAGTGCCTGCGAAGACGGCGACGGCCGCGTCCCCTCCCCATCATGGTGAGCAGGCGCGGGAAAGCCGGGAGGCGGGCGGCGGGCACGGCGTCGCGCCTTAACGGGAAACGGGAGCCGTGGGGGATTTTCGGGAGGAAGTACCATATGCAAAGACGGTCTTGAGGTTCCCGAGTAGAGTGGAGGCTTTCTGGGCGGTGCGGTGCAACCCGGGGGTAGGGGAGCGGCGAGGCGAGTGGACGGGCTGCGGGCGGGGTGGCGGCCGCTGGAAGAGGAAGGGACCCGGGAGCCGCGGACCAGATGGCGCGTGGCTCCCGCGCGGGCGGGCGTCCCTCGCCTCCCCCTGCCCTGGGCCTCGTCCCCGAACCCAGTGTGCCAGCTCCCTCCTCTGGGTGCTGAGGGGAGGGAGCTGGTGTGAAGACAGCGTCGAGTAAGCGCTGTTGTCACGGGTGGCCTGTGGCTGGCAGGAAAACAAGTGGCTCAGAGAGGTGCTGGGACACACAGCACAGCCGGGTGGAGCTAGACCCGAACGCAGGTGCCGCAGCTGCCCAGCCCTGGTGCGGGCACAAAGACCAGGACTTGGAGGGGGCCGAGCGCAGGGGAGGAGGTGGCACGCGGGGTGAATGAGGCCCTTTGTCCAGCGCCCTCCTGCCCTGCCCCCCCCCCCCCAGCCCTTCTGTGGGACCATTGTCCCCCCCATCCCAGACAAGAGAGTATTATCTGTTGCTGCCATTGTTGGGGGAAGGGAGGCAGTCTTTGGGTGACCCTTCTCCACCCACTCTCCTCAGCACACTCAGAGCCAGGGCAGCTGTGGCTGTGCCCAGACTTAAGACTCTTATCTCCAAAGGCGCAGGTGGGAGAATATCAAAGTTAGGGGTCCCTAGAAGCATAGTCAGGCCCTCCCTGCAGGCACTTGCAGTATTTTAAAAAAATACTTTTTTATTGATTTCAGAGAGGAAGAGAGAGTGGGAGAGAGCTAGAAACATCAATAACGAGAGAGAATCATTGATCGGCTGCTTCCTGCACACCCCCAATAGGGACCGAGCCCGAAACCTAGGCATGTGCCCTTGACTGGAATCGAACCCGGACCTTTCAGTCTGCAGGCCAACGCTCTATCCACTGAGCCAAACCAGCTAGGGCGCACATTTTTCTTTAGAGGCGACAGCAGTGGGTTGCTCTGATAGAGGAAAGTAAAGTTTGGGAAAGCTCAGACGAGCCTGCCCTTCATCCTCCACAACCAGAAGCAGTCGGTACAGAAGAGAGAAGAGAAAGTCCACTGCTTCGCAGCTTGAGAGGCACCCACAACACCCAGGGTGCCTGTGGACCCAGCTGGAGAGCTGCAGGCAGGGAGGGCTTCCAGTTAGAAGGCCAGAGACCAGGGAACCAGGGAGCCACGCGTGACCTGGCTGACCTCTGCGCTTCTCTCCTCACACAGAATAGAGGCTTCTCTCGAAAGAGCCATACATTCCTGCCCAAGATCTTCTTCCGAAAGATGTCATCCTTAGGGGCCAGGGACAAGCCTGAGCTGCAGTTTCCCTTCCTGCAGGATGAGGAGACGGTGGGCACGCTGCAAGAGTGCAAGACGCTCTTCATCCTGCGTGGCCTGCCAGGGAGTGGCAAGTCCACTCTGGCCCAGGTCATCACGGACAGGTACCGTGACAGCACCAAGACGGTGTCTGCCGACGCTTACAAGATCACCCCCGCTCGAGGAGACTTCTCCGAGGAGTACAAGCGGCTGGACAAGGACCTGGCTGACTGCTGCCGCCGGGACATCCGGGTCCTGGTGCTGGACGACACCAACCATGAGCGGGAGCGGCTGGAGAAGCTCTTTGAAATGGCCGACCAGTACCAGTACCAGGTGCTACTGGTCGAGCCCAAGACAGCGTGGAGGCTGGACTGTGCCCAGCTCAAGGAGAAGAGCCAGTGGGGGCTGTCGGTTGATGAGCTGAAGAAGCTGAAGCCGGGGCTGGAGAAGGACTTCCTGCCGCTCTACTTCGGCTGGTTCCTGACCAAGAAGAGTTCGGAGACCCTCCGAAAAGCTGGCCAGGCCTTCCTGGATGAGCTGGGGAACAACAAGGCCTTCAAGAAGGAGCGGCAACACTGTAGGTGGTGGGTGGGCAGCGAGGGGCGACTAGCTAAGTCCCCTTGCTGTGCACAAGGTGCTGCATGCACAGGACCATGGTGTCCTCGAAGCGCTGGGGGCCAGGGGGTAAGCGGGTGGAGGGTCGTCTAGTACAGGGGTAGGGTAGCCTTGGGTCGTGGGAGTATAGCGGGAGATGGAGAGGTGCTTCCCTTCCTTTGCACCCTTCTCCCCAGGACCCCTCTCCCAGGGCAATGTAGACCCTGTCTTAGAGGTGGGAAAAACAAATTACTATCCTAACAGAAAATACGTCAGCATTTCAAATGACCTTAGGAGGAGAATCTGGCCCAATGTTTTCAAACTCATTTTTAACAGCAGAATCATTTTTCTGAACTGTCCCACAAAGCCCTAGGCTGCAAAAACGTAAAGAGGACTATGGTGACTTCACTGGGGATGATGGTTCTCGGGCCTTGGGCTGCGCAGTGCACCGTTGTGGCATCCCGCCTAGTCCAAACGCCCTTGTTCTGCGCACGGAAAGCAGGCCCCGAAGGGATGTGGGGTTTGCCCAAAGCCATAGTGAGAGCCGGGACTTTGTCCACTCCAGCAGGGGCCTCCCCAGGGGCCTCTACTGGCAGGGCTGTTTGCTCCAGTGATGGAGCAGGTTTAAGGGCGGGCCTGGTGACCTTTACTCTCCTGCAGTGGCCCACTAGGGATATGTCACCCCTTAATCTGTTCATTTAACCCCTTTCTAGTTCCCCCAAATTTTAGATTATTTTCATACTTGAATTGTCCCCCCCTTCCTTCCCCCCTGCATACCTGTGTTGCTGAGAGGCAGTAATTTGTGCCTGTTTATGTTCTCAGAGAACTCTCTGCTCAGCTCCTAAAGTTGAATGCTGGGGAACCAGGGAATGCAGTGACACTGGCCAGGTGTGAGTCCTACACCTGTGAATAGCTTGAGAGAATAGCACCCCAGGGGCAGGGCTCCTGGTTAGAGCTGGTGGCTCTGCCCTAGAGTCTCTGCCTCTTGAAGCTGCTTTTTGCCATTATAAACTGGAATCCTTTTCTGCCCATGATACTTCAGGAGAAATGTACTGGGTCAAGAGCAAAGCCTGCTCTCTGAGTAGAGGCCTCCCCCAGGGAGAGTGATTGATGTCTTCCCAGACACTTGATTCTGGCAATAAACAGGGAAGACCCTAGAGCAGCGGTCCTCACCCTGTGGGTCGCTTCCCCTTTGGCCGTCGAACGACCCTTTCACAGGGGTCGCCTAAGACCATCCTGCATATCAGGTATTTACATTACGATTCATAACATTACAGTTATGAAGTAGCAATAAAAATTTTATGGTTGGGTCACAACATGAGGAACTGTATTTAAAGGGCCAGAAGGTTGAGAACCATTGCCCTAGTGACTTTGAAGCTAGCCACAAGGCTTGGAGTCTGGACATTGAAATTGCAGGTACTTCCAAACCTTGTCTTGTCTACCAGCCACATAATTATATCCCAGACCTTATACAGGCTCTCACCCATCAAACAAGCCTGCAAGGTACACCTACAGTATGGTGACCAGGTAACTATCCCACTGAGAGAACTAGGGTGCTGTTAAGACTTACCTGGGTGGTTGTGGGAGAACAGGTGTATGGTCACCTATAGTGACAGATAAGGGCCAAATGGCTTATAAGTAGACTAGGATGTTAATTATATTGTATCACATAGTTAGTTCCCAACCATCTTTTTCTCCTTTCACCCCACTTTTCATGACTTGTGGATTCCCACTGTAGGTGTGATGTTGGGAATGCCTTATGCTGCCTATCTCTGGGTTACAAGTGCCTTAGTGTTCAAGTCTGGGAATGAGATGTAAAAATCTACATAATGTAGTCAGGGAATTTAGCATCTTTTTTTGTGTGTTAATCCTCACTTGAGGATATTTTTTCCATTAATTTTTTTAGAGGGCAAGGGAGGAAGGTACGGGGAGAGAAACATTGATTGGTTGCCTTCTGCACACGCCCTTGGTCGGAGATTGAACTTGCAACCCAGGTACATCGACCCTGTGACCCTTTGATGTGTGGGCCAATGGTCTACTCATTGAACCATACTGGCCATGGCTTATGCACCCTTTTTAAGCTCTGGAGTTGCTATTAGTTTGACCAACTAATGAATAAATAATTTACAGTGGAGTGCTCAAAAATTTATGCTTTTTAAACATTTTTATTTTAGAGAGGGGCAGGGAGAAAAAGAGGTCTTCCACTTGTTTATGCATTCTTTGATTGACTCTTGACTGGGGGTCAAACCTGCAACTTTGACATATTGGGATGACCCTCGAACCAATTAAGCTACCTGGCCAGGGCTCAAGGGTTTATGGGTAAGGTTTAACTGGGCCTCGATGTTCTTGGTGATGGATGTTGGAATGCGCCTGCTCTCTGCCCTGACGACTCACTCCACTCTCTCCCTGCAGTTGCCTCTGGGGATGAGCACAGGGAGAAGGTTGACCTGGTCACCTACTTTGGGAAGAGACCCCCAGGCGTGCTGCACTGCACAACCAAGTTCTGTGACTACGGGAAGGCTGCCGGGGCAGAAGAGTATGCCCAGCAGGATGTGAGTGCTCTGAGGGACACAGGTGGGAGTGGGGAGGGGGCAGGGCTCTGAGGTGGTACTGGCTAGCGGCAGAAAAACAAGATAGCAGCTCAAGAAAAATGAAATCTGCTCCAGCTCACCCCTCTGCATGGCTTGTTGCACAGACCTCAGGTGCCCTTTCTGGAGCCCAGTGCTGCAGCCTGTGCATTGGTCCTAGGCCTGCCTACCAGTGCTGGTTCTCCTGTGGGTTAATGGAGAATGCTGGTTGGAGCACACTTCTGCTCTGGCCTTTGTAAGCCTCCATTCAGTCTCCAAGACTAGGAGTCCCTTGTCCTGAGGAAGCCTGGTGCTCTGAGGTTTCTGTCCTCAGGTCTGAGGCCTGGCCTTGCCCCCAAGTAACAAGTGTCCTAGAATAGTGAGGTTTATTGGCTTGAGGGTACCCGTTCCTTCCTCACCTCACAACTGGTATCCTCGCCCACAGCAACATGTTGATCTGTTGCTGGGATAGCTGTCTCTAGCCTCATTCGGGTCACCTCAGCAAGGTCTTCCCTGACCCTCCACCATCTCCCCCCACTTCTCTGCCTAGGTTAATGTAGCCAGTTTATCTGTGTGGTCATTGGTCTCTTCCCACTGAAATGGAAGCTCCCTGAGGGCGAACATTTTTTATTTGGGCTCACCTCTCTTCCCAGCAACTAGCTTAGCTTCAAGAATAAGTGTATACCCCTAACCGGTTTGGCTCAGTGGATGGAGCATCGGCCTGCGGACTCAAGGGTCCCAGGTTCGATTCGGCCAAGGGCATGTACCTTGGTTGCCAGCACATCCCCAGTAGGGAGTGTGCAGGAGGCAGCTGATCGATGTTTCTAACTCTGTCCCTCTCTCTTCCTCTCTGTGAAAAATCAATAAAATATATTAAAAAAAAAAAAAAAAGAATAAGTGTATATTGCCCTGGCTGGTTTGGCTCAGTGGATAGAGCACTGGCCTGCCAACTGAAGGGTCCCCGGTTTGATTCGAGTCCAGGGCACATGCCCAGTTTGTGGGCTCCATCTCCAGTAGGGGCCTGCAGGAGGCAGCTGATCAATGATTCTCTCTCATCATTGATGTTTCTTTCTCTCCTTCTCCCTTCTCTGAAATAAATAAAAATGTATTAAAAAAATAAGTGTATAACACTTTTACTACCATCTCTAACCATTCATTTAGCAATATGTGTTAAGCGTCTTATATGTGCTAGACACCATTGGGACAAAGGACTGGGAGCAAATATGGAGAAGCTTTTTTTTAAAAAATATATTTTATTGATTTTTTACAGAGAGGACGGGAGAGGGAAAGTGGAAACATCGATGAGAGAGAAACATCGAACAGCTGCCTCCCACACACCTCCTACTGGGGATGTGCCTGCAACCAAGGTACATGCCCTTGACCGGAATTGAACCTGGGACCCTTGAGTCTGCAGGCTGACGCTCTATCCACTGAGCCAAACCAGTCAGGGCTATGGAGAAGCTTTTATGTTCAGATGGGCTTTCTCAGAGAAACAGATGTAACCAGATGTGCAACCAGATGTAAAGCAAGGTTTTGCTCAAGGCATTTACTTCTCACCTTGACCTGTCCTCCAGGTTATGGCCTGGTTATCGGGGTAGCTATGACCAGGGGAAGCCCAGTATTCATGACATTAGCACTTATGTGCCTGACATTGTTCTTTTTTAAAATATACTTTTATTGATTTCAGAGAGGAAGGGTGAGGGAAAGATAGAAACATCAATGATGAGCGAATCATTGGTTGGCTGCCTCCTGCACGCCCCCCACTGGGAATAGAGCCTGAAACTTGGGCATGTGCCCTGACCGGGACTCAGACCCCAATTTCCTAGTTCACAGGTCAGCTGACCAGGCCGCACACTGTTCTCAGCTCTTCAACCCTCACACGGAAGTGGGTTCTAGTTTCATTCCATTTTACAGATGAAGAGGCCAATGGGGAGAGGTTCACCAGCTTGCTCAAAGCCCTGCAGCTAGTAAGGGGGGAGGGGAGCAGATTCTGAAAACAGGAGGTCTGGCTTTAATCCCTGCCTCTGTGGCACCTTAGTTTTTTGTTCTTAAATATATTTTTATAGATTTCAGAGAGGAAGGGAGAGGGAGAGAGAGATAGAAACATCAATGATTATAGAGAATCACTGATTGGCTGCCTCCTGCATGGCCCCTACTGGGGACCAAGTGGCAACATGGGCATGTGCCCTTGACTGGAATTGAACCTGGGACCTTTCAGTCCTCAGACGGTGCTCTATCCACTGAGCCAAACCGGCTAGGGCGCGACCTTGCTTTTCACACTCGCCTCAACTGTGAAAAACACCACACGGGCTGTTGGTGATATTTATGGATGATACACCTTTTACCAAAGGGCTCTGCTCACTCGTGCTCACCTTTCAGACCCACGCTTCACAGCTGTCCTCCCTGAAGGCCACCTCCTCTAGTTTGTTCCTCACTCTCCCTCTGCAGGTGGTGAAGAAGTCTTACTCCAAGGCCTTCACGCTGACCATCTCTGCCCTCTTTGTGACGCCCAAGACCACGGGAGCCCGGGTGGAGCTGAGCGAGCAGGAGCTGCCGCTGTGGCCAAGCGACGTGGACAAGCTGTCTCCCTCCGACAGCCTGCCCCGGGGGAGCCGTGCTCACATCACCCTAGGCTGCGCGGATGACGTGGAGGCCGTGCAGACTGGCATTGACCTCCTGGAGATTATACGGCAGGAGAAGGGGGGCAGCCGAGGGGAGGAGGTGGGTGAGACACCCCGGGGCAAGCTCTTCTCCTTGGGCAATGGGCGGTGGATGCTGAACCTGACTAAGAATCTGAAGGTCAGGGCCATCTTCACGGGCTACTATGGGAAGGGCAAACCTGTGCCCACACAGGGCAGTCGCAAGGGGAGTGCCTTTCAGTCCTGCACCATCAACTGAGTGTCCTCACCACCCTCAGGTGGCCCTCTTTAGAAGGGAAGGGGGTGCAGAAGGAAGCATGCCCTCTGCTTGATGTTTAAGATTTTTTTTTTTATTCAGTTAACCTTGTAACTTTTTTTAAACTTGTAAAATAACTGCCCCTCTTCTTCTGCCTACCCTCTTTCTGTCTAATTCAAGATCTCAACACAAAGGGGTGGGGGCAGGTACCATTCAGGAATCTGGACCACAGCGGGTAAGGCTGGGCCGAGGTGGGCCTGGAGCTGCAGCCACAACCATGAGCCCTGTCCAGAGCTGGCGAGTGGGAAAGACCTCAGGGCTCCACGTCCCTTTAGCCAGGGGACACTTCAGCTATGGGACCCTGGTGGTGGGAGTGAGAGGGGAGGATCCCTGGGCTTTGATCCTATTTCTTAATCAGTGTAGCTTCAGGAAGACTGAGACTGCTTATCAGGGCAGACAAGGGGTTAACCTTTTAAGTGCCTGTCCCTTCCTTCTTCACACTGTAACTAGGTTAACAGTTTGATAACTAGGAAAGAAAACGGATCAGTACGCAGCTGCCACACCCCAGGCTGGCTGCTGGCTTCACCCCAGGAAGGGGATGGGGTGGCCCTCCTTCCTAGTGGTGTGGCCCTGCAATGTGATGGGAGACAGAGGCCAGAGACCGTGCATGGTGGGGAAGCTCCAGTCTTGCAGTCTGCCCGGCCCACCTTGCCTCCTCGGTGCCTCTGGAGGCCTCTGTGCCGCCTCTAAAGGGGGCTGGTGGGTACTAAGAGCCAATGGAGTGGACTCCTGGCTGTTCAGGGCTAAGCCCACCCAGTGCTTTTGAGAAGGGGTTAACACTGCTCCGGGGGCTGTGGTTCCTAGGGTGCCCTCCACTACCCTCTGCTCAGTAACAGAGCCTTGCTAATCAGGCTGTCACTTGACAACAAGTGCTTCGGATTTGAGTTACCACCCTGGCTTTGCCCAACCTCAGAAACTTGTAATACTGATAATGAAATAAACTGTTAATGCTAGCTGTGTGCAGTCTCGCTCGTCCTTCTGTGCCCAGCTTCCCTTCCCTGGGGCGAGGGCTGGGTGTGCCTTTGTTCCACAGCTTGGGGCCATCGGTCCTGTCTCCCCACTGCTGGCTGGCCACAGCTGTGACGAGGCTGGGCAGCCGAACAGTGTTTGCTTTCATGAGGAGACAGAAAGGAGAGAGGCTGGTCTTAGACACTCAGAAGTGGGGGTTGGCTGGGTATGAGGGTTGTAGAGCACAGAGCCTCGTCCCCTATTAACTGCTAAATAAAACAGGTCCACAGGTGTGCCCAGTCCAGTCAGAAAGACTTCTCAGAAAACACACACACACGAAGGACTTCTCAGCAAAACCCCAAACTCCTAGGACGGATTCCCCAGGTCAGGGGTGCTTCAGACACAAGGGAGGGCCCAACTGTTAGTCTCTTCCAGCCGACAACGGCCTGGACAGCTACGCAGGGACTTCCTAGGCCTAAATCAGTCATCTCTTCACCAAGGCCTTGGCACCAAAGGGGGAGGGAGGACTGGGAAAGAATACGGCAGGGGCTCCGCAAAGAGAAATCATGGTATCTGTTTGGTCCAAGGTCTGCTCCACCATCTCTACCACCAAAGCACCAAAAACCCATTTCAGACGAAGTCCCTACTGTCTGCCTGGAAATCCCACCAGGATTCCTCACCACAAACACTAAGCCTGATCCGAACAGCATGACATGCGCCATGACTTCCTTCTCCAGCTTGCCGCCCATGCAGAAAGGGCACCAGTGGATAAGTGAGGGCATTTGCTAAGAACGGTGTTTCCAACTGTGCGGGCACCTGTCAGCAACCAGACCCCTGGGCCCAGGAGGCAGGGTTTTACCTTGTCTCCATCTCCCTCAAACCTGCAAGAGGAACTGTGAGAGTCTATTTAAACCTCTGTCTAGGTCAGCCTGGCTTGACACCCACTCATGTTCTATGTGAGCTGCGGACATACACAGCTTCTAGTGATTTCTGGTGCCTCCACCATAAAACTAGCATGTTTTCTGAACTCGGTTCCCTGTGACTGACAACCGGCTGGGCCCAGCGGCATGCCCACCACCTGCGCAGCACTTCCATGCTAAACAGGTTTGGGAGAGGCAGCCAGCACCCCACCTGCCACCAGGCTCTGGATGCCCACACCCCGTCAGCATTAGGTCCGTGCTGGGGGCTCAGCTCTGGCCCACTGACAAAGCAGCTGGCAGAGCAAAGTGCCAGAAAGGATCAAAACATTTTATTCTCTCTCTTTTTTTTTAATAAAGTTAAACAGTAAAACAAAAATTCACAAGCTGCCTCCCTATCCACCCCCCGCCTCCCTCCCCTCCCCGCAGTCTTCGGTGCTGGCTCCCTTTCCTTCACCCCACTCACAGACACAGGGCATCCAACTGAGAAAACGAAACTGCTCTAAGTACATGGAGACATGATGAAGGGAGGAGGTGAATTGTGTCCACATTCAAGGTTAAACTGAGCAAGTCGGCATTTTCTGGCTTCTGGATGGTTTCCTTTCATTAGCCAAATTGAAAAAAGAAATTCCCGGGTCCAGATGCTGTAGGGAAAGAAGGGCTTGTTAGTTGACTCTGGATTTTCTAGAAAATAGCATTTTGCTCTGATTATGGAGAAGTCTCCAAGGACTATTTCAAAGTCAGAGAAAAAACTCTAATGTTATCAACAGCCTGGGCCCTAGGGTATAAGGGAGCACATGAGCATGTTGTGAGTGTGTGTGTAGCTTCTAACACCTCCCCTCTTGCAGACAAGCCCTGGTACTAGGTAGCTTAGCAATGCCTCCCTGACACTGTAGAGGTGTGGCAATAAGGCAAGGTGTGCCCAGAAAGCTCCCTTCTGCCATCCTCAGCCACACCGGAGGGGACAGAGGCCCTATTAGATGAGAATTCAGCTGCCTCCACTCACGAGCCAGCCCCCCTGATCAAAGAGCTCCCTAACTGGGGACTCCCAAGAACAGCAGGCATACCCACCTTCAAAGCTGAAGCCCCCAGGCCCACCGAAGAAGGCCTTGAAGATATTGTTTGCATCGAAATCTGTGGGCAAGGTGAGACAAAAAAGGTGGAAAAAAAATACAAGTGTTTGAAGGGGAATTTATCATGACACTGAGAATGGTCTCCAAAGCTTTCCCAAATAGTATCAGTCCCCCAGACCCCTAAACTTCAGACTAGCGGTGAGGAAATCTGCCCCACCCTATGCAAACCTTACTACTTGACCCGCTCCTGGGCTATGTTCTCTTCTGTTCTCAAGTCCAGCCCCAAAGGAGAGCGTTCTTTGCCTCAACCCAGTTAGCTGGCCCGCCCTCTCTCCTCCACAACTGGGAATGCCACAGACTTTCCCTCACCATCTCCCTTCAACGCTTGGGGCTGCTACTGAAAAGGCTAAAAGTTACCACACACTACCGAGAATAAATGTAAGACCTGTATGTTTGCTTCTATGCTGTATAAACTGCATTCCAGAAAATTTGTGGTTTATTAAAACATCAAGTAGGTGCCCATCATGGTGCCAGGAACTTTGCATATATATCATTTAATCCTAATAACCATTTGTCAGGATGAAGTATCATTACCAATTTATATTAAATGAAACATAAGTAGGGAGCTCTAGTAATTTGCCCAAGATCATGTGGACAGTAAAAGCAAAATAACTGGTAATCCCAACTTCTGTCTGACTCCAGCACTATGCCCTTGTCATGAGGCCAAGCAGGTCTGATGTTCCCAACCACTGTCTGACCTGAGTTGCACAGAAAGATTTATCTCCACCCCTGAGTCCCACAGGCACACTGTGTCCAAAAGTGAATTCTCTGCCAGCACATCTGTTCATCTTCCTGGGTCCCCTCGCTCAGTGAATGGCGCCATTGAGTCAGCTATGCCAGAGCCACTCTCAACTCAGTCCTTTCCCTCTCCCTACACATTCAGCAACCAACTCCTGCTGAGCCCACCACCTCCCAACTGTGCCCGCCAGTCTTTTCCATCCACTGTCTTCCTCCCTTGCTATTCTCTTCCTCCAAACCACCTTTTTGCTGCCATCATAGATGTATTTCCAGAGCCTAAACCAGGTCCATAACTCCCCTACTTAAAACTCTTCAACAGCTTTGGATGGATTATAGCTCCATGACCGGTAAAGCTCGGTTTCTCCCTCACTGAACTGGAGAGGTCAGGGTTATCTATAGATCAGTATCAATCTTACTGTAAATGCCAACAGTTTTTCTTAGTGAAGGAAAGGGGTTGGCATTAGAGACAACAGTCTGAGGAGTGGGCATAGTTCAAGGCTTCTCTTCTCTCTGACTGAGCTCAAAGTGAGCAATGATGTTGATAGCTGTGCTTTACTTCATTTTAAGTCTTTTGCGGGAAATTAAAATCCGTGAATGCTTACAGGAATGTATAATGCAAATAAGTATCAGAATACACTTTGCAGTAGGGGCAAAAGAAATTCCAGCTAATAGGAAAAGCCCATAATCCTTACTCCAGCCCCTAAGGCCTTCTGAGGTCTGCTCCAGCTACTTTGTGGTCTCGTCTCTCCACATTGCCCGCCTCGAGCACCCTCTATCCCACAGAGGCCCTTGGAACTCCCAAGGGTGGCTTACTTTTCTGCACTTTCATGCCTTCCTTCCCTTGCTAAACTTACTCTTGTGCCCCCTGGGCACCTGCTACACTTAATTGCACTCACTCGATTCTATGTCTATTAGATCAGGGGTCAGATCTGGTCTGCAGGCAGAAGTCCGCAAAACTCTAGACTGGGTTCCTGGAGGTCAGGGCATCTGTTTGATTCATCTTTATTACTTCCAGCACCCAACTCGGTGTCTCACATGCCACAGGTGTAGATCAAGGGTATGCTTTACAAATCACTGCACGCCACTGGCTGATTACATAGACTCTCCTCCCTCTGGAGTGTCTTCAAAAACATTCTAAATTCTACAGCTATCAGATGCATCCCAGGTTCCCAAACCAACTCACCACCCATATTCATGCCCTCCTCATCCAGGTCCTGCCCACTGTCATAGCGAGTCTTTTTCTTGGGATCAGAGAGGATGGTAAAAGCTTCTCCAACTTCCTTGAACTTTTTCTCCTCCTCCTTCTGAACTTCAGCACTGGCTCCACTGTGCCGATCTAAGGGGGCGGGGAAGGGGGAGGTACAGGGAACTCGTCTCAGAGTCTCAAGAAAGAAGTTAAAGAGAAAGACCACTTGATGTCTGACTTTAGAATTTGGTTCTTCCCAAAATTTGGAGGGCACTAAACTTAGCAACACCTTCTTCCCAGTGAAGAGCCTCTGAGGCTTTCATTCTGGACTGAGTTTGGTAGTGGGCCAGCCTGGCTTGCCCTTCCCACTGAGTCCACTCCCCACCGCTCTACCTGGATGGTGCATCAAGGCCCGTTTCCGATAAGCTTTCTTGATCTCATCCTCAGAGGCATTCTTGTCCACTCCCAGAATCTTGTAGTAATCTTTCCTCTTACTCTTCTTTAGTTCCATCTGTGCATTTTTAAGGAGTTGTTTGTGTTCTAAAGGGAGACATCTAGCATCAAGGACAAATCTGATCTGGCTTCCCCTATCAGGTCCCAGCCCAGATGTGTTGGAGTCAGAAGCCTTGTTAACTGTACCAGGGGCTTTTATGGTGTTTTCCCCCTAGAGATTAAAACAAATCTACTCAGACTTCTCACAGCAGTCTCATCACGTAGAAAAGGATGTGAAATTAACAGGCAAGATTTGGGACCAGAAAAATAGATGCCTCATTCTGCACTCAGGATTTCTGTTCACTTCTTCCTGGCTGGTGATTGAATAAGCTCCAGCTACAACCATGATCCCTGAATCAAATTACCCGGGTCCAGGTTTTAGGGCCTACAAGGAAGGCCACACCGTTTCCTGAGAAGCATGCTCCCAAATACCTTTACCTTTTGTTTTCTCCGTCTGATACACTTTTTCATAGTCCCGCACTGCTTCTTCATACTGTTCTGTGTCCATGTAACTGAGAAGGAAATACAGGGCAGTAGAGTGACATAAATAGCAATGGCCTTCAGGATCACTCTAGAGGAAGAGGCATGGCTCAAGCATGAGACACAGACTTTTGGTTGAGATGCTTCATGAAATAGGAGTCCTTAAGCTAGCATGAGAAAAAATTAACGGCCACACTTCCTTGAGAAAAATAGAGGTCTCATGCCACTTGCACATAAACCGCAAAGTGGTAGTCTGCTCTGAGCAGAAAGCAACCAAGAGAAACTTCCTTTTCATTTCATAGAGCCACCAAGAGGCATCTGGCCTGCCTTAGGAAAGGCAATGTAAAAGCACCCATCTGATTACTTGAGATTAAAACACACAAGAAAAATTATCAAGTGAGATAAATGGATATGGAAGAGCTTTGAAACCTAGAGTGCCATAAACATGCAGGGCCAGCCTCAATCCAGAATAGAAGTGGGATTAGTGAGCCACTGAAGGATCAAGGTCAAGGTGGTGGCCACTGGCAAATGCTTCCATTAAGACCAATCAATCTGAGAATAGAGGTGAGACAGAAAAGGACACTCTAAACCTAGGCTTGCTTCCATTTGGATAGTGCAAGAGAAAGGAGGGGATCTGGCCCAACATGGGAGGAATCTAGCTTTTGATAGGCCGACTGCCAGACCTTTGAAGTGTTTCTTCCACAAAGGCCAAGGGGGCATCTTCGTGTCCTGATAAGATCGCTGGCACCAACACTGGCTACCGATTACATGGACTGTGGTAGGAGTTCGTCAGTTGAAGAATGGGAAGTGACTATGCAGTGCAGCTGGCTGCTGCACAACAGATTCAATTTACTCCAATGCTGCTACACCGGCTCACCTTCCCAAACACCACAGAGCCCACAGGCGTGCAAGCCAGGCGAGGGAGTGCTGCTTATGTGGCTGGCCAAAGAGAAGCCCAACAGCTGAGGCATCTCTGACTTTCTGTGGACACCTGGATTTATGCCTTTTAAGAAAATGATAACTAAACTATGCCCTATGGACACAAATGCTCTTAGGAGCTCAGAGAACCCATTTGCAGGATGAAGTATAATATAAACTGAAGTGAAAAAAAAGTTGGTAACTGATAGCCCTGGGTGTAGAATGATCTAACAAGCAACCCTGATGAACTTTCCAGACCCATATGCGATATGCTCAACAAGCTGGTTTTACAGTGACTTGCATTTTACCTCACACTTAATAAAATTCTAGGACATTCTTACATATAAAAGTTCTTCTAAAGTTGAAGTAGAAAAGTAAACCTTAGGGAAAATGGAAAATGCCAGCTCATGGTGGGAGCTACAGCCAAGATCCGACATCTCCCCAACTTTAGGGACAAACTGAGCCAGACTAGGACAATAATTAGGCCCCTGGTCTGAGCTAATCTCCAATTCTTCTTGTGGGAACAATTGCCAAATTCTCAGCCAACTGTGCCAAACAGTGCTGCTGCTCCTTGTGGTGGGATCTCAAAAGCAGAGCCACCCAGAGGACAGTTTTATTTCTACTGCAAAGATATGTCTCAGACCAAAGCAACTCCTGATATTTGTTTATTGTACCCATATGAAAAAAATAACCTCCATTCATCCTCCTCCTAATGAATCAAGAATGTCTGTTCCCTTGCCATTGCAGTATCATGTATCTAGACATACAGGTGACACAATATCATGTATCTAGACATAAAGATGATTCTCCATTTTTTGCTATTAGTTAAAACTGTAGTAAACATGTACACAGCATTTTGCATCTGTTAAAATAAGTCTTTAGCTGGGTCAAAGGGTACTCTTATCATTCGAAGCTTCCATATTTGTCTGTCAGTGGTTTGTAAAGATGAGATTAACTGACAGTTGGTCTTACAGAATCTTTAATTTTGCATTTGTTTCTGTTTCACAGACTTATTCCTCTATTTAAAAATTCACAAAACAAACAACACCCCGCCCCCCTCGCACAGTAGCCGTTTTTCTATTTTTTTAAAAATGAGGATAATTTTGGGAAAACTAAATGAGAGGTAGACCACCTTCTGCACCACTGATGAGACTTGGGCACTTAAAGAATGATAGGCTCATCAGGCATCAGTACAGCACCTACTCTTTAGTAATGACATTTCATAATGAGGACTGATGGGGCAATGGAAGATCGGTACACAACAACTAGGTCTTCCATTAGAAATTTAAAAAATGGGAGGTTCCCTGTCCGGGAAAGAATCTGAAAAAAGATAGATTTGCCTTGGCTGAGTGGCTCGGTTGGTTGGGGCATCATCCTGTACAGCAAAAGGTTGCGGATTCCATTCCCCGCCAGGGCACATTACTAGGTTGTGGGCTTGATCCCGGTTGGGGCATGTAAGGGATGTAACTGATCGATGTTACATCTCTGTCTCTCCCCTCTCTCTACACATATCTTCAGGTGAGGATTTAAAAAAAAAAAAAAAAAGTAAGATTAATTTTTGAAAGGGTCTCTCCTAGCTCTTGTTAATATTCCTGCATGGAGAAGACTCTGATGGGTCCAAGAGTTAAGATGAACAAGTATGCTCTGGGCACTAGAGGCAGGCATCTCCTGGCTTGGAAATCAGCTAGTCAGATGGGTATTTTCAAAGGGGGTTCCATATACTGCTGGGAGGCTGAGCTAGATTAAATCTCTTCTAACTTTAAGACTGTCTTTCCTAACCCAAACAAACAGGCTAAACAAGACTCTCAACCGTCTCCAAGATTATTCTTCTTCCAAACACCATACATTTATTCAACATTTATTGAGTGAGCACTTACTATGTTCCAAGCACTGTGCCAAGTTAGAGCAAAAGTGTACAACACAAAACAAAATCTCCAAAGAAAATGGATTTAAACTTTAACAAAAGGTATTTGGGTCAGGCATCAGAGGAAACTTACTGACCGTGAGGGGCGTAAGACACAGGCATGGGACACTGAGGGAGCTTGTGCAATCTCCTCCGCTGGAGGTCTATAAACATAGTTTAGGGCTGGAACAATCCCACCTAGAGGCAGGGGGAAGGACCAAATGACCTCACAACATCCCTGGGTCTGCTTCATCATCCATAATGCAATTCCCCTGGCAGGCCAGCAGCAACTCCCTCTTCCCCCCACCCAGCAGAGGCACTCACCACAGAGCTCTTCTCAAGTAGGCTTTTATGTAAGTGTCATCAAGCTTCACTGCACTTGTGCAGTCTTCTATTGCATCATCTAGTTTCCTAAGCTTCAGGAGAGAGAGAGCAGTCATACTTCACATGGTGGTGATCGAGGGAGACCAGAAGCTGTGAGCATGGCTTCAAAATTCTAAGAGGGTCAGTCATGCTGGCTCCCCAATTGTCTCACTTGTTCTTGGTCACTGGGAAAGTATCTCAGTGGGGCAAGGACACCAAATTTCAAATTGGTTTCTTCTCTAAGTAACAGAAGCCAGCCACACTTATCTGCAAGGATAAAACCACCTCTACTATTCCAGGTTAGTGCTCAATAGTGGAAATAGTAAGGGTGGTTCCTGCCCCCCATTCTTCCAGAGACCAACTAGAGGGATCAGGATTACTGGATTTTTAACTATTGGGACTCTGCAAGGAGCCTCCTCTTGCTTTTTATGGTGTATAGGACCACAGGGCACTCTCTTTTCAAATGAGCATGGTGACCATCAACCATCAGTTATTTTGAAGAAAAAAAACCCCAAGCCTGCCTCATACTCTCATTTCCTCTGAATCACTCCTAAGGAATCACTTGCTTAGGCAAAAAGAAGCAACAATACTTGATTCAACAACTGTCCCAGAGCTCCTGTCATTCTCTGGAAGAAAGGGACCTTACATCGTTCCTTAAATGCCCCTAAGTTCCACAGAAAATATAAAGCTTGCCTCTCAGAAGCAAGTTCTTAATAAGCTGAGATACCAATCAAACAGCTTTTCCTCCTATCTTCAGGGTTACCCTCAGTGGGGAGATTTCCTAAGACCTCTTCCATGTCCCTTAAAAAAAATCTCCTTTGGCCCCCAGACCCAGTGCTTACCTTGGAATTAACCGTACCCCGATTACAGTAGAGTTTAGCATTTGTTTTTATGTTGTTGGGGTCTATCCCCAGGGCTTCTGTGTACAGTTCATATGCTAGCTTGTAATTTCCTTCTTTAAAGGCTTTATTTCCATCTTCTTTCTTTGCTTTCAGAGCTTTGGCATTCTATAGAGAAAAGCAAGGTGAGTTAAGTTCACATCCAGAAAGCCTCAGACCCCTGCACAGAGACTACCCTGTTTTCAATTTCTTGACCCCAGTAGTTCAGCATCACACAGCATCCCATCCCATCCCATCCCATCCCATCCCATCCCATCCCATCCCACCCCACCTCCTGGGCTATTTGTTCTTCACTGTGCTTCCTACAGAGTGGACAGAAGAAAACTAAATTTATAAAAGAAAACCAAGGAGAACTGTGTTTCCCAGGGTTTACTTCTACTCCCCAGAACAAGCATTACTACCTTTTCTTCACTGAGGGAAGAAAAGAAAAACCACTTAAGTATTAAAAGGATCTGACCTATCTGATCACATTTATCTTTAGGCAAACTAAAGCAGTTCTGAAATCTTTTTTTTTTTTTTTTAATTTAGAGAATTTTCATAAGAGTATATCTGAGAGTCAGTCAACCTGATGACATATGCCAGGGACCAAGATCTCAAATGCTCCCCTGAAATCTTTCCAGTGAAAGGACCAAGCACTCTAACAAGCATTCCTGTGATTCTAAAACCTTCCATTCCAAATTGAGCCTCAAAAAGCACTCTTTCTTTACCACATAGCTCTGGTGCCTAGAACTTACTCTGCAAGCAACACAGGCCTTCTCATGGTCAGGAGCCATCCTGAGAGCTTGTACAAAAAACTGAACCGCCTTCTCAATACAATCTTCGTAATAAAGGCAAAGACCTCGTACATACAGAGCATCTGCGTTGGTGGAATCCATTCGTAAGATGTCACTGTAATGTAAGAAAGAGGGCACATTTAGCTGTGGTTTGGGTTGCCCCACCATTACTGTTTTACGTGTGGGGATTTTTCCTTGACCATGTGTCTAACATGGAAGTATCCAAAGGTAGACAGATTCCCAAGAATTTTTCCCAAACCACATACATATCTCACAATCTTTCCTGAAAAAGGGGGTTAGCAAACTACAGCCCACAGGACCAAATCCTGTATATAAAATTTGATTGACACCAAGCCACACCATTCATTAATCTACTACTCTCTTTGGCTGCTTTTGCACTACACAGGCAGAGTTGAACAAGTGCAACAGAGACCACATAGCTTGCAAAGCTCGAAATATTTATTATATTTAGAGTACTTGCAAACCCTGGGACAGACAGAAAAGGACACTGAAAAAATAAAAACTATGCCCCGCCTGGTGGGACTCAGGTGGTTGAGGGTTGTCCCATGCACCAAGAGGTCACCAGTTCAATTCCAGGTCAGGGAACATACCCGGGTTGTGGGCTCGATCCCCAGTAGGGGGCGTGCAGGAGGCAGCCAGTCAATGTTTCTTGCTCTCCCTCTCCCGTCCTATCTCTAAAATCAATTCAAACATTAAAGAAATAAATCAAAATTAAACAAATTCACACATCTGTTCTTTCACACACAGCTTAAGTACTTACTATACTCCTATATTCCTTATGGGGTTTTCAAATTTAGTCTAATACTTGGTTTTAAGTCCTAGGAAGGTCTGGTCAGTCCTTGCTGGCCTACCTACAAGACATATGGTAGCTACTGCTGTAGAAAGCACCCGCCCAGTGGAATCTGACTTTTCAATGCAGAACTGGCCTGAATTCATACCTAGCCACAGACTGTGCTTCTGGATAACGACCCAGCATTGCTAAACATTCTGCTTTGAGGATTTTGAAGCGATGGCAAGCAGGGGCAAATTCTAGTGCACGATCCATGCAGAAAACCACCTACAGGGAGGAAGAAAGCAAATAAGGTTCTTCATCCTGGACTCCAGAAATGTCTTCATGTTAGTTTTGTCACAGGTAACAGAGTCAAAAGAGTAATATCAGTTTAAGAACATCCCTAATTCATTAGATTAAACCACTGAAATGAGGAAAGCAGTTGATCCAGAGGATAATGGTGACAGCAAATAAGTAACAGTACTTTGTATATTAACTCACTTGATGCTCACACAATTTTATAAAGTTGGTAATATTATTACCCTTATTTTACTGATGAAAATACTAAAGCACAGGAATTAAATACTTGTTCAAGGTGACCAATAGAAACAGGATTTGATCTTAAACACTAAGAGAGCCTACAATCTTAATCACCATGCTAAGTGCCTCCTCAGTGAATCACAGCCACAATGACTATCATCAAAAACTCCTATTCTTCTACAGCAAACTGTCACTTGCTACTTTGCACAGTTCATCATGTTTAGCCTCGTAAGACAAGAAGTACCCAAAATAGCCTGGTATGGAATCACTGCTCTCTCTGTGACTGAAATTGCTCACAGTTTTCTCCTCCCTGTGTCAGGAACCTCGAATCTCAGAGTACCCTGGTGATCACGCTTCCATTTTTATTTTAGTAGAGAAATATGTCAATAAAACAATTCATTTACAACGGTCAGAAATAAACCATAGATTATTATATTCAACATGGTGCTATACAAACCAAAAGCCAAGTCTCTCCCCTCCACAAACAATTACACTTGCATACAGCTGGGATTCGTTCTCTATTTCAGTTTCATAAAGGCTCTCTGTATATTTCCATTTTTTCTTTTTACAAGTTTGTCCTCCGAGCTTTCATTTTTTGGTTTAGCTGCTACTCCTGGGAGATACTTGCTGAATCATATTCTCCTCCAAGAATAACTGACTCAAAGGCAAAGTCTGGAGTTAAGGGTTACTCATTCCCCCTAATAAGCTGGCCATAGGAATCAGGAAGAAATGAAGTTTGAAAACTCAAAGCAGCAGTAACTCAAATTACATGCACAGGAGACTCGTTAGATTATGCAGACCTTCATATAGTGGAATACGATGTGGCTCTAAAATAGAAAAATTCTCCATGTATTAATATGGAAATACTTCCAAGGTCTAGTAAATGGTACAGATCCAGTAGAGCGTATTACCTTTTAAACCAAAAAAAAAAGAAAGAAAACTAAGAGTCTATATTTGTATTTTCTTATGTACGTAAAACAAAATTATGGAAGGAAATAGAACAAGCAGAGTGGCTACTGTGGTGTGAAATGGAGGCAGATGGAGGATAAGTTGGGGCAACACTTAACACTGAATATATTTATACTTTCTAGCTTTTAAACCACAAAAACCACCCGCTTAAAAATTAAATGTAAAAATCTGGGGCAGTAGATAAACAGCATGAGCTGTTCCACTGGGAAGACTCTGTGCAGTATTAAAAGAGCAGTGATGGAGAGGCCTCTCCTTCAATGGCAAGGGTTACTTCCTGGAAGTTCTAAGGACAATATGAAAAGTCAGGTATTATGCAGGGCAGAGTCATGGTATTATTTTTTTCCTCTTTAAAATAGAAAAATAGGAGTGGGGTAGGGTGGAGAGCAGTCAGTCAGAATTTCAGCAGCCACGCCCTGCTGCTTTCACAAAGTTCTGCAGGGAGACAGGCTCTGTCATCATGAGTGTCAGAGGCTCAGCGCTTCACCTCCCACCCCCATCTCCCTACGACTAGGGACAGCTGCAAGCAAAGAAGATCTTTTGTTTCTTCTAACTTCATCTGTTCCCCCGGCCAAGATCATAATTCTTCATTTGTGACATCACCATGAGCTACAGTGGCGGGGGGCTGGGATGTCACAAACAGAGGATTCTATCATAAAATGGGGATTCTGGTTCCAGAGGGGACAAGGGAGAAATGAAACCCAAAAGACCGCCTTTTGCGAGAAAGTTTTTGTCCATGTAAACCTCAGAAAGCATGACAAGATGCAGAATTGCTTTCCAAACATACACACACAAAAACACATTAAAAAAAAGAATGCATATATGAATCACACTACAAAGATAGAGTGGTTATTAAAACCAATGCTTAGAAGAGGGATGCTAAAAAAGTTAATGCTGGGACTCTCCATAAGCTAATCAGATATATATGTATTACCAAATAAAAGACCTTAACAGTGGGTGACTTAAGAATAATTCTTCAACTGAAACCTATCTACTCTATAAAAGCGAAATAGTAAAATTAACCGTTTCTTCGGGACGCCCAACAGCCAATCAGAGCAATGGTATGCAAATTAGTCCAGCCAAGATGGCGGAAGCCCACCCAAACACTGGGTCCAATGGAGCGATGGTGCCAGCGAACGCACAGGGGGAGGCCAGGCCTGCGTTTGCCGGCGGTGGGTTCTGGGCAATGGCGGCTGGCTGCAGGGCGGGCGCCCAGGCCCCCGGCCCTGCAGCCGGGCTTGGGAATGGAGCTATCGCGGGCCCACGCGACCTTGGAGGCTCATCGGCAGCTGCTTGCCCGCCTGGATCCAACCTTGTGGCCTGCTCTGGGTGTGCGGGAGCTTCTGTGGCCCATGGCGGAGCCTACTATGCAGGTTGGCCACAGATGTTCCCTTTGTTGTATGTGTTTTT
>PVJC01013851.1:0-37340 GCA_004026665.1 Murina feae
TGCGGGGCCTCCGTGTGGGGAGTGAGTGGTGGTGGGCGGACAGGCACTTCCAAGGGCTGGGCGCATGGCCGGGGCTCCGTCGGGGGGCGTCTGGTGGGCCTGTGCTCGGTGAACCCCAAGTCCTGGCATTTACGTGTCCCTCTTGCCTTTCGCAGTAATCAAGATGATTACCAGCTGGTTCGGAAACTTGGTCGGGGAAAGTATAGTGAAGTGTTTGAGGCCATTAACATCACCAACAATGAGAGAGTGGTGGTAAAAATTCTCAAGGTGAGTGTCTGACCGAGTGGGGGACAACCCCCTTCCCTCCCATACACCCCTCCCCACACACACACAGCCTCCCCCAGCGGGTCAGAAGGAGCCGACTCCCCCGGCCGCATTCCCCGTCCATCACTGGGGTCTGATGTCCCCCCAGTTCCTCCTCCCACCCCACGTTCTTGGGAGAAAAGAGGCAGGCCTGTTTCAAAGCTAAGCATGATGGGTCAGGAGCATCTTTGTTTTGAAATGCAATTCTGGTCCGTCCCCCCCCCCCCAATGAAAATCGCAAAGGGGCTCCATTTGGTACAAAACAAATGCGGATTCAGAAGAAAGGGAAGCTTGATGAGGGAGAGCCCACCGCTCCAGGGGCTCCTTGGCTGTTCCTTGCTCTTGGCGGCTCTAAGTTACTCCAGAAAGAAAGTTGGGAAAACTGGCAGCAGCTGCAGAGATGAGGTTTGCAGCCTAGACGGGAACACCTCCGAGGCCCATCTTGTTTCCTTTGGGGATAAAAGTTCCAGGTGGGGTGGATGGAGCCAGCCTGCTGCCCCAGGAGGGGCCATTGTGTGCTTTTTATTTTATTTTGTTTTATCAGCCGGTAAAGTGAGATTGGGAGCAGTGAATGAGCCCGCTCGGACTCGCTAACATGATCGTTGGAGCATGATCTAACGTGATCTGGGCTCGGCTCAGCAGCCCAAGTTTGACTTCTTGTCTCCTGGTTCTTCGTGCGCGTGAAGGGTCTTGGCTAAACTCTCCTTTCGGTGACTAATGGTGCCGCTTTCCCCAGTGTTTTCTAGAACGCACTGGAAAGTCATTCCTGGAATGGGTGAGGGGTCCTCCTCTTTGCTAGATCCCGTAGTGTGTGCGCGTGGAACTTAGTGAGGTTTTGAGAAGACTCGAGTAGTTCATCTAAGCACTTTGACAGACGCACGATTTCCAGTGCGGGCATTCTGCAGAGGCTCCGAGTAAGAATGTGGGGTTTAGAGGCTAGTTTTGTGTCTGAAGGACAGCGTTGGGGCACCCGTGTCCTTATTTAATGTGCGGGGTCAGGCTTACACTCTGAAAACCACCTTTCAGAAAAGCGATCGACGCCTCGTACCATCCAAGCGGAAAGAAATGAGGGTAGGAGGGAGAAGAGAAGTTGATGATGGAAGATGGGGAGTTTGCCTCCCCCCTCCCTAAATGGGGATTGCACCGACAAAGTCACATGGCCTTTCCCCCAACAAGTACAAATATTTAAAGAAAGGTTCCTTCCCCAGAGGTTACCTGGGAAGCCGGACAGTTTTCTCCTCTGTAATGAGCGTAAATGTTTTGAATGTAAGCTACTTGGAATCTTTCTAGGAAGTAAGCAAGACATAAATTGGAATTAGGAATATCCGTATTCCACGGCTGTGCATTCAGAAAAGTGAATTGCTTACTCGAAAGCAAATCCAGAAAAACGTCTAAACTTTTTTTCTTTTCATTATAATTTTCATTAATGTCAGAGAGGGGGGAGAGAGAAACATCAGTGATGAGAGAGAATCATTGATCGGCTGCCTCCTGCACGCCCTGCCTGGGGATCAAGCCCCATAACCTGGGCCTGTGCCCTGATCAGGAATCCTGCTTCATAAGTCGACACTCAGCCACTGAGCTACTCTGGCAAAGCAGCATTTTTCAATGAGTGCAACTTCCTGCATTTTTTTTTTGTGTGTGTGTGTTTTTTAAAGGAACAGCATTCAGATGTACGCATAAGTATCAGTACATTCATTTAGGGTGCTCGTTAGTCATCCTTTTAGAGGACTTTACAGGGTTAGTTGCTGATAGTTGTTCCCCTGTTGGGAAGATTTGCATTATACATTGTTTAAGGAACCCAATATGGAAGGTTATTTTTACGAAGAGAAACTGAAGCACAAAAAAAGAACTCATCTAGCCCTGACCGTTTGGCTCAGTGGATAGAGCATCGGCCTGTGGACTGAAGGGTCCCAGGTTCGATTCTGGTCAAGGGCATGTGCCTTGGTTTCGGGCACATCCCCAGTGGGGGGTGTGCAGGAGGCAGCTGATAGATGTTTATCTCCCATTGGTGTTTCTGGCTCTGTCCCTCTCTCTTCCTCTCTGTGAAATATCGATAAAATAATATATTAAAAGAACTCATCTAACATCACTAGGTTGAACTGACCCTTAGCCAGAACTCTTGTTCCCTATTTCTTCCTGCTCCTTTTAGCATTGTAAGTGCCCGTGTTGTGGAATGAGACTTGGAGCTCTCGTTAATGAGGTGTTGTTTCTTGTTTCTTCTCGATGCAGTTCTTTTCAGGGTGCGGCAGACACCACCTCGCTCCTTCTGGCGAAAACTTGGTTCACTTCTCTAATGTTTTGCAAAGCGCTGTGGCATTTCTATCCAGATTTCTATTTGAAGGATAGGATAAGAAACGACTGATGGTATTATTGTGGTTTTCTCATTGCTCTGACAAGCTGGATTAAAGTAGACGTAAAAATATATGTATTTTTTTAAGAGTAGTGCATTTATCCAAAGTTGTGCTCCTCAGAGAAGTTGAATAAAAATTTTTTTAATCCTCACCTGAGGATATTTTTCCATTGATTTTCAGACAGCATGGAAGAGAGAGGGAAAGACAGAGAAATATCGATGTGAGAGAAATACATCGATTGGTTGCCTCCTACATGTGCCCGACCAGGGCCTGGGCTGGGGAGGGGCCTGCATCCGACGCACATGCCCTTGACCGGAATCGAACCTGGGACCCTTCGGTCCACAGGCCAACACTCTAGCCACTGGACCAGACTGGCTCAGGCAGGAAGTTGAAATTTTGTCTAATAACTACTATTGTTGTGTTTGGTTATACGGAATTAGGTCCTTAACAGAGTACCAGCTGCTCATAATTGGGAGAAATCTAGAAAAAGCTTCCTCCCCTTGTAGGCCTAGTATATTTTAGCTGCAGTACATGAGAATGGCTGGATGATGAATGCCCACAGGAATTTTATATCGTGCAGTTTGCATCAGTAGTAGATTTCTGAGTGTTATAATCTAAACAAATTGGTTATTAAGAAGGTTTAGGAACTTAGAAATTGGTGAGCAGCCCAGGCTATTGTGGCTCAGTTGGTGGGGCATTGTCCAGTGCACTGAAGGGTTTCCTGTTCAATTCTGGATTGATCAGTGATTCACTCTCCCATCGATGTTTCTCTCTCCCTCTCCCTTCCTCACTCTCAAAAAAAAAAGGGTGAGCACAATTTTATCCTGAAGTGAAATTGAGGCCAAAATCTTAAAACTTTCCAGTCTATGGGGCATATATGTATATCCTATTCTATATAATAAAAGGGTAATATGCAAATTGACCCTGGCAGCAGAATGACTGGGAATGACTGGTCACTATGACACACACTGACCACCAGGGGGCAAACACTCAATGCAGGAGCTTCCCCCTGATGGTCAGTGCGCTCCCACAGAGGGAGCTCTGCTCATCCACAAGCCAGGCTGATGGCTGCCAGCACAGTGATGGTAGCAGGTGCCTCTTGCTCCTCCTCAGCAGTGCTAAGATGTCCGAATGCAGCTTAGGCCCGATCCCCTGGGAGTGCACCTAAGCCAGCAGGTGGAGACTTCCCCTGAGGGGTCCCAAACTGTGAGAGGGCACAGGCTGGGCTGAGGGACCCACCTGAGTGCACAAATTTTTGTGCACTGGGCCTCTAGAGTGTGTGTGTGTATATATATATATTTTTTTTTAAAGAAAGAGAAGCATTGATTTGTTGTTCCACTTATGTATGCATTTATTGGTTGCTTCTTGTATGTGATCTGACTGGGGATAGAATCCACAACCTTGCTGTATCAGGATGATGCGCTAACCAACTCAGCTACCCTGCCAGGGCTGGTTATATCTTTTTTGACAAATTGTTTTGAGGAAAAATGGGGGTGGGAGATAGTAAGGGTTCCCATAGCAGGGCAGAAAGCCACTTTAGTGCCTGAAATTCCATCTTCTGATTCTGAAAAATCCATTTTTCACTTCCTTTGAAGTGCTTCTTAGGAAGGAGTACACAGAGATAAAAGCATTTGTCCATTTTGGACAACTTTTAGCATTTTGTGAACACCACTTGTGTGCATTTTAGCCCTTCTCAGGGTCCCTTTGAATTGAACGACTTCCTAATTAGGAGCTGAGAGCTGTGCTGTATTTTTAAAAGCAAGACCCAGAGAGAGCTTGCTGTGTGCGTGGGGTCAGGTGGTCAGGAGAGACGCGGCTAGGCTTAGGGCTCTTCCTCTCCTGGGAGGCGTGAAGAGCACAGTTGGGACATTTGCGGGATACTTGACTTCTTGGTTTACTGGGAGGATTGGCGCACATTCACTAGAAGTCGGAGTGCTTGTTGCGGGTGATTTTGGGGGTACTCTTCTGAAAGGAAATACTTGACTTTGGTGGCTGTCGGATGAAGTGTGGATACAGATGGGGTTCTGATTTGTATCCTCAGCAGCATGTTTAATGCACAAGTGAAATGTTCCTTTACTTTCTTGGTTTGAAGCCTCAGGCCAGTGTTTTTACATTTTTAAATCCATACAGTTCCTCCAAGTCTCATGACCACTTGCCATTTTTTGGTTAATGGTTTATTCTTTCAATATATTCGATTTTTTTGGAGAGTAAGCCATGTGTGAAAATAGCATCTTGGTATACCTTGATACCCATTTTTATGTATAGAGCATGGCTCCAGATGACTTGTCTCTAGAGCCTACTTTCAGGATCTGCTGCCTCAAAATCAGGATGGTATAGTGTGAGAAGTGCTAAGAATGGAGGGCAGAAGACTGGGGTTCTAGAAGCAGCTTAACTCACACCCCCTTGACTTTTTTCTCATCTGTAAATGGGTATGCCTTTCTTGTTTAACGCACAAGGTTATGGGAGAATCAAATGAGATCTAGGTAAGTGGGGAAGTAGATAGAGGGTGGTGTTTTAGTAATCTGCAAAGTCGTTTTCTTTCCTGACAGAGGCTTGGGAAACAAACTGCTTGGATTCAGATGTTAATGCCAAAACAGAAGCTCTGTGTTCTTGAGCAGTTATTTAAACTCCGTGCCTCTGTGTTAAAAATACTCTTCTCAGAGTACTATTAAATGTTCGTGGGGGGGGGGGGGTTAATCCTCACCCTAGGATATTTTTCCATTGATTTTTAGAAAAAGTGGAAGGGAGAGGGAGAGACAGAGAGAGACACATCAATTGATTGCCTCCCGCATGCTCCCAACCAGGGCCGGGAGCCTGCAACCGAGGTATGTGCCCTTAACGGGAATCAAACTTGGGACCCCTCAGTCCACAGGTCGACGCTCTATCCACTGAGCCAAACTGGCAGTACTATTAAATGTTGATTAAAATGTGCTTAACACAGTGCCTGGCACTTATAAAGCAATACAAACAATAACAATATGCCAGTTGGGGCCAGTGAATGTTTTCAGGGGACAGAACCAGTAGTAGAAAGGACTACCATTCTCACGATGAGGTTCAGAAGGCCTGCTGTATGCATCACCTTTTTAAATTAAAAAAAAAAAATTAAATCCTGAGAATAAACAGTTACCCTCAAGAAGCTGATAGTGTAATTGGAAAGGTGAGACTTGAAAGATTGGGGAGACCATTGCTGTGAAGAAATAGCATTGCTCAGGTAGTGTTTACATTTAGGTCAGTTCCAGTAGATTTCAGAGATGCTACCAAGATGAAGTAAATGCCATCATCCAGGCTGAACTGTCTTCCTTACTTTGCCCTGCATTCCTGGCAGCCAGTGTTCTTCGTAATTCTTTATTGCAGATGATGAAATTTGTAACTTAGGCAATCGTGGCTTTGGTAATGGAATAAAAGTAAATCCAGACCTGAAAGTTCTGAGCCGTAGTCTTGTCTGCCTTGAATTTATCAATTAATTTGAGATGGAAAGAAGTTAACATGGAACTTCACCCGTTAGTATTTGCTGGGATTCATTCTTATGCCTTTGATGGTGGGTGTTAGTTTACATATCCTCCTCCTATATAATAAAAGGCGAATATGCAGATTGACTGAACGGGGGAGCAACCAGCTGCTAGATATGCACTGACCACCAGGGGGCAGACGCTCAACGCAGGAGCTGCTCCCTGGTGGTCAGTGCACTCCCACAGCGGGAGGGCCACTCAGCCAGAAGCTGGGCTCACAGCTGGCAAGTGCAGCAGTGGTGGTGGGAGCCTCTCCTGCCACTGCAGCAGCGCTAAGGACGTCCAGCTGCTGGGGGAGCAGGCCTAAACCATCAGTCAGACATCCCCAGACTCCCAGACTGCAAGAGGGTGCAGGCTGGGCTGAGGGGCCTGATCCACCCCCCACCCCCTGCACAAATTTTGTGCACGGGGCCTCTAGTTCGATCATAATTAAATGCTAATAATATTTTTATTAATTTCAGAGAGGTAGGGAGAGAGAGAAACATCAGTGATGAGAAAGAATCAGTCGGCTGCCTCCTGTATGCCTCCTGGGGATCGAGCCCACAACCTGAGCATGTGCCCTTGATCAGAATCGAACCCAGGACCCTTCAGTCCAAAGGCCGATGCTCTATCCATCGAAACAAACCAGCTCGGGCCTGGCTTTTTTTAAAGTAGCTCTGAATAACTAAATAGGAGAGATTACTGTCAACTTTTTTGCTTCCAAGTATGCTATTACTAAACTTGTCTTTTGTTTTAAAATTTGGAAGTGTTGGTACATAGGGGTAGAGAAAAAGTACCTTAGTCTTGGATTACATCCAACAAGGTTCTAAATAGCTGAGACTCCACTGTGTGGGCAGAAACCTGAAAAGGTCCGTCCGGCCGCCCCTCCCTCCCTCCCTCCCTCCCTCCCTCCCTCCCTCCCTCCCTCCTCCCTGCCTTCCTTCCATTTCAGAGCTATGCACAGAAAATGTTAAATGAGTTTTTCCATTAAATATTCTCTCTAGGTGTGTGCCAAAATTCATTTATTTTGAAACTTGATTTAATACTTTATTTCTTTTTAAAAGCTATGTGCCACTTTCTCTACTAGATTTTGAGTAAAAAACAAACTTTTGTTGTTTGGAAAACGGCTAAGCTGATTCAGTTAGAATCTTTTAAACACATAATCTCGGACTTGTAATAGATGAACCTTAGCTGGGAAAGACTTTTTCTAGCCTTCGAGATGAAACGATGAGATTGTCATGGAAATGTGTGTGTTTCCTCCACTGGCCGTTAACTGATGGTGAGTGAGTGCAAACACTGGTCTAGAGTCAGAGCATCCTTGTTCCTGTAAAATTCATGACCTGTTTTCCTTAGGGTGTGAGGGTCCCCCCTTATAAATCCTCGCTTTTTCTCTCCAGTTCTATTTGTAGAATTAAAGTGATCACTTTCACTCCCTGAGAGTGCTTTGGTTTTGTAGCTTCTGAAGCATCTCCCAGGTTCCGAGGAATATGCTGAGGCTAAAGAGGGTTCCCTGGAGCCTGTTCCTGTGGAGAACAGGGCACGTCCTGGGCTGTAGGTCACTGCGTTTCGCAACCCCTTGGTCTCTTGCCAGTGTGCTAGGACTCCAGCTGTTGCGTGGCCCCGCCCTGCTGTCCCAAGCCTCTTGTTTGGGGAGTTGTTATACAGGTGGTGTTTGGGCAGCAGAATACGTTTGCATGCTCAGTAAGTTGCCTTTAGCATACTGAAAGAGACCTTCATCTTGCCCAGGAGCGGGGCGCCTGTCTGACCTCTTGCTGAGTGACAGGAGAGCCACGCAGAGCTTCAGATGCGGCACCGTGATAAAGGCAACTCGGAAGGGTGCCCTGTACCGTCCACGGTAGAAAGCAGGGCTGTTGGTGTACACAGGCTTCTGGCTGTGGGTGGGTTTTTTATTGTTATCTTTAGTCCTCACCTGAGGATATGTTACTGATTTGAGAGAGAGAGGAATATCAGTGTGAGAGAGGAATATTGATCGGTTGCCTCCCATATGGGCCCTGACCAGGAATTGAACCCGTGACCTTTTGTATACAGGACGACACTCCGACCAGCTGAGCCATCGAGCCAGGGCTGCGGTTGTTTTGTTTGTCTGTTGTTTCCTGTTACCCCTCCCACAGATCTGTAATTGCTTTCCTAAAGTGGATGACAAAACTAGAATTTTTTTTACATTGACTACACTGCTAGCATTGGCAGAATTTATAGATAATGATAACCAGCCTTTAGTTTTCTTTAAACTTTTTGACATAATTTCAGACCTGCAGAAGAGTTGCAAAAATTCCTATACATTTTTCACCCAGATTTCTCAAATGTTAATATTTGCTTTATTCTTCTCTCCTGTTCTCCTTCATACAGACACACACACACATATTTATACTTGGTTTTACTTTTTAAAAAATGCTTTAGAGTAAATTGCTGTCATCCCTTTTTGGTGTGTAAAATCAAGGACAACTTCTTACATAATCTACAGTGCTAGGATCAAAAATCAGAAATTAGCATTGGTATGATGCTGTCAGTGAAACTGTAGTCCCCATTCACATTTGTCAGTTGTCCTTACAATGTTCTTTATGTAAAAGAAAATCCCAGATCATGCGTTGCATTCAGTTGTCTTATCTTTTTAGTCGGGAACAGTTGTTCAGGCTGCTTACTGTGTAGAATGTCCTTCTGTGGCTTCAGGTTTGAATGCTTCATTTTCCCAAAGCATTGAGCCTCCCTGACCATGAAACTGGGAACAAGGAATAAGATGGCCAAGTGGAGATGGGGAAGGGATACCGCAGCCAGGTCTGCTGGGAAGCCTGGCAGAGTGGAGTGGGCATGGTCGCTGGCAGCTGCCGTGGAAGGACACGGCGAGGTCCATTCTCTCGGTTGAGCACCGCGTTGGTAGGTGCTGCAGATGCTGCGTGTTTCGTAATCTGCTCCCTCTCTGTTTGGTTCAAAGCTGTAGCTTAGTGACCAACAATAGAAGGAGGTTTCTCTGACACATGTATTAAGTTCTATCCTCTCCCTCCACCTCCAACACATGCACGCACGCGCGCACACACACACACACACACACACAGGGTTTTTATATCTTATTTCATGGCAGACCCACTGGCCTCTGCCTGTGCTGTTGTAACAGTGTCTCCGCGGTGGAATGCCCCTTTTCCTTAGTTATGCTAGTTATGCAGCCACGCTAGGGAAATGAAAGCACAGAGGCTTCCAGGGAGACCTGCAGTCAGACTGTCTCGTCGTGATTCCTGCCCCCACTCTTCACTGTTAGCCGTGTGACCTTTGGGCAAATAGCTCAGCTGAAGCTACTGCATGGGAATTTTGTGAAGATGAAATATGACTTGTTACTAACTACAGATTTGAAAATAATAAAGCTGGCATTTATTGAATGCTTACAGTGTGCCAGTGCTGTGCTAAATGCTTTATAAAACATTGTTTATTGTGATCTGCTTACTTTCCTTCTTCAAACTCTTTAGCCCCCATAAGATAAGAAGCAACCTGTGTGCCCTAGCCGGTCTGGCTCAGTGCACAGAGCCTGAAGGGTCCCAGGTTTAATTCCGGCCAAGGGCACACACCGGGGTTGGGGTTCAATCCGCCCCCCCACACACACACCCCAAGTAGGGGGCGTGCAGGAGGCAGCCAGTCAATGATTCTCTCTCATCATTGATGTTTCTATCTCCCTTCCTCTCTGAAATCAATTTAAAAAAAATTTAAAAAGAAGTAACGTGCAATGCCAGTATTTCTGATTAAAGTCTTGAAACTTTCCTGTCGGGCAGATGGAAAGATTAGCATTAACAGAGGTTTTCAATACCTGCTGCGTCGGATCAGTTTTCTCCTGTTGCTGATCCGTCATCTCTTTCTTTGGGAATGGGGTCTGTTGGGAATTTTTACTGGCTCTGTGCTGATTTCAGATCCTAGATATTAAGGAAATGGGAGTGGCCACAGGAAATGGGAGCCAGCAGCTGGGAAACAAGTTTGTAACTTGATGTCAGTGAACTGGTCTTCGCTCCTGGAAGACAAAATTACATGTAACTCGTTGGAAGAGCAGGTGTCTCACCATTTTGTTTAAGTTTTTCCATTTGTGGGTGCATGATATACAGCTGTTCAGAGCTATAACATTTTCCACTTGGCAGTTAACCCAGTGAGCATTTTATTTTTAAAGTATGACATGGTGTTCAAAAATTTTAAGTGCCCTACTTAAAGATTTGACATAAGCTATAAGTCTGTAAATTGTTTAACTTAATCCTGTAAGTTCTTTTGGGCAGATCCATTTTATCTCCATTTTTTTCTCTTCTATTTAGTTGTGCTCTTTAACATAACCCAGTGTACAAGATGGTGCACTATCCATTTGATTAGCTAACGTCGTTTTAAAGTTTTAATTTTCAAGGGAGTCTTACTTCTGATTACTCTTGTGTATTTAAGCCAGTGAAGAAAAAGAAGATAAAACGAGAGGTTAAGATTCTGGAGAACCTTCGTGGTGGAACAAATATCATTAAGCTGATTGACACTGTGAAGGACCCTGTGGTAGGTGCCTGATGGTTGGGGGAGAGAGAAAGTGTGTGTGTGTGTGTGTGTGTGTGTGTGTGTGTGTGTGACAATGAATCTAAAATACTGAGAAATACTATATAGCGAAGATGATTGTGTTTGTCTTTTCTACTAATGATTTTGAAAACCAGTAAAAAAAACCATGGTGGCCCAATGTGCAAATAGCCGCCACCACCTCCATAGAACCTAACCCAGATCCCTGCCCAGGTGTATTACTTCGTTATCCTGATCAGCTTACAGATGTTTGCTGACTAGCTCTTTCCAGACCCTGCTCTTCTCCCAGTGTTGAAGCTTATTCCTACCCATCAGCATTATTTTACCTCCCATTGAAAGTCTGGGGTCACAGAAGGGAGTGCTGAGAATCTCCACGTGGACACTTGGCGTAGAGAGCTGAGCAGGTCCCGGGCCCGCTGACCTTCGAGGAGGCGAGCTTGCTGGTTCTCATGCTGGTCTTGAATCAGCATCCACGTTAGGGGCACATTGTATATCCAGAAACATCTGCAATATCTCGGTGAAAACGCTTAACTTTGGGCCGTGTTAGTAGCGCTGTTTTTTTGTCTCCTCCTGGGGCAACTTAACCGTAAGTGTTTATGATTAACTAAGGCTCCCGTCCCAGGTCTGTTCTTCACCTGCTGTACCTCAAATATTTTTGTTCTCATGATAGCTTGTGTTTATTGTCTTTGCTAAAGACATCCTCATAATAATGTGGTAGCTAACGTGCGTGTGCCAGCACTATTCTGAGTGTTTAACTATCTCAGCCTGTAATCCTCACAGCAGTCCATGGGCTAGGTACTGCTGTTGTCTGCATTGTCACACTGTGCATATAAGAAAACTGAAGTCTACAGAGGTTAATTAATTTGCCCCAAATTACACAGGGCTGTTGAACTGAAGAATAAGGAAAGTTTTTTACTTTGGCCTGAAGAGACTGAGAAGGATGGTCATATTCTAGACCCCCATCGAATTGGCACAAATATGTCCCCATCTGATCAGCGCAGATTGATTCTGCAGTGACACGGACCTTGGTGATGGCTGTCTCACTGTTTTTGTAATCTGTTACTTAAAGTGGTATGTGTGTATGTGTGTGTGTGTGACACATATGTAACCAGTAAATTTAAATTGAAGTGGATGGAACAACCAGGGAACCCTCCTCCCCCACCTGTAGAGAGGTCTGGTGGTGAAGGCCTCTCAGCCTGGGCTGGGCTGGTGGGGACCCTTTGGCCGGGACTGCGGCTCACCCTGGCCAAGGCCCACGTGGGTGCACTGTTGCCTGTCTCCTAGGTAACTTTCATCTGCTTCCTTCGGCACAACTTCCCCGCCGGAAAGATTTCTAGGATGATCGTTTCTTCCTATAATGCTTTTAAGCCCCTGCTTTTCTCCCAATTTCGAAAGTTTATTACTGCCAATTCACATTATTTTACCTCACTTAAGTAAACTTGACATTTGAAAATCTGTTTACAACAAGGAAAGATGGACTGTTTTGTACTCATTGCATCAAAGATTATAGTGCTTTAAAAATACTTGAGGAAGTACTTTCACATCGTGGCTTACTGATAATTACAGACCATTTCCTTTCGGATCCTGAAAAGACCTGTGCTAGAACCCCAGGACCTATGCTAATTCTATAAATTGTGTCTGGCTCGCTAAACCAAGATGAAAACATGTCGCCCCTTTCGTAGTTGACAAACCAAAACCCTCAAGAGTATAAGTCTTTGCATGATGTGCCAGGCCCAGTGGACAGGTTGGTTAGAGAATATACCCCTTTGAAGAAGAAACAAACAGAACTTTATTATGAAAAACCCCAACCGTTTACAGAAGTAAAGTGGGTAATATCGTGCACCTGCCTGCACACAGCTCTCAGTTTTAGCCCTGAGTCAGCTCCTGGGCAGCTTTGTTCATTCGGATCCCACCCACTTCCCCACCCTCCCATTGCCCACCGTCTTGTTATTTTGAAGCAAATTCTAGGCATAACATTTCAAGAGGATACTTTCTAGTCTCTCTCTGGGGCGGGAATCTTTTTCATGTAAGTGGGATTTGAGGATGGGCAGGTACCACAGAATAAAATATATTTATTGTTTGAATATTTAATAATTATATTTTTTCTTGCAGTCAAAGACACCAGCTTTGGTATTTGAATATATCAATAATACAGATTTTAAGGTACGTATACACACTCTCTTTCTGCTATGGGGTTTTGGGGATGGGTGGTGGCAATAAGTACTGCTGATACTCTAGGACACAAGGAGGGCAGAAAGGTCGTGGGTGAGAGTAGGAAATCACACATTGGGTTCCTTCTGGCATGACTCCGGGATGCAGACAGTGGTTAGGGCTCTTGCATTTGGTGCAGTTACTCATCACCCTTTGCCTCGCTTGCCCTGGGAATAGCTGCTGGGCTGGGTCTAAGCCAATGCTACCACTCCTGTTTGAGATGACAACTTTAGGTAGAGGTTACCTTTGATTTTCTTAGGAACCTTGTTTACATTGCTGATAGGAAGTGATGAGCGGATGCAGGGCTCGTGAAAGGAAGCAGTGCGTTGGGCTCAGACCCTCAGATGGTGTGCTCGCGCGCACTGCGTACGAGCGGGTGGCATAGAAAAGCCCTGCCCTGCCCTGGTTCGTTCTTTTTTTGCATTTGCACATTTTATCAAGATACCTGGCTCTTAAGTTATCTCTTTAACTAGAAGCATCTCTGGAGAGAACATGCGCCATCTGTAGACATTTAAAAAGGTACTCATTTTCCCTCTCCTGGCCTTGAGTGCCCAGCCCCCCGCCCCCCCCCCAACCCCCAGCTCACCAGCAGGAAGCACAGAACCCCAGCCTTTGCCTGGAGGGCGGGGGGAGGAAGGGCACGCAGGGGAGGGGTGCATTCAGGTCTGGGTGCTCCCAGACACCTTGAGGGCTCCTGGGGCATCTGTGCCAGGCAGCCTCATACAGTTCTTATATTTGTGTTAATTTAGACTATGATGTGTTCTTCAAAAGTAGAATATTAAGCCAGTTTTTCATGAATTTGTTTTTAGTGTTTTTCAAACACCACAATCTTAACTCATGTCAAGGTTTTTGGGGGCCAGGTATGGTAGAGCACAATATGAAAACCAATATGAGGAGAGAAAGTTTTTTAAAATTAAAAGTGGTGTTGATTTTAGGGGCATTTAGAGATTTTTTTAGGTGATTACAACTCTGCCAGTGAATAAAAGACTTGGTGATTTTGTTGGGACGGAAGTTAGGGACAAAATCAAATCAGCAGTTGAAATATGCTATATCAGGAGTGATGCTTTTGGATGAAAATAAAAGAACCTTACCCTCGCACTTAATTTTTCTTAGGCAATCACTCGCCAACGGTGCTAAGGTTCATCAGTGAACGATAAGCAAGTTTTATATACCGTGTTGCATTCCCCATATGTAGCAAGTTTCCTTGTGACTCCAATAGCGAACTCTAAAAAGTGGGGTATACATTTTTTTCATTAATTTGCTATGAGTGACCCCGGTTTATCAAGGTGTGTATGTGTGCATGTTTTTGAAGAAATAAACAGGCTTTCATGAAGTGAAACATCTCTCTAATGCAAACATTTCAAAGCCAATCTTCATGGAGCTTCATGTTAAAACCCCTTAGTTTTAAATGCCTCTGCTTCCTAATGAGTTCTTACCAGCTGTCCAGCCACATGTAAAATTTCACTTCAGCATTTGTGTTTCTTGAATTGCCAGGTGGCTTTGACAACTGGCAGAAGGTCAGTGTTTAATTCCCTAGAGAAATCTGACTTCTTACAAAGGGGATGTTTGGATGCATATACTGTCTAGGAGCTTTTTCAAAAAGGATCATGGGATTTTAATGTTTTTAGAGGCTTGCATATCTGAAAACATCTTTATTCTCTCAACTAACATTTTCCACAGTATAGAATTCTAGGTGGTAATTAATAATTTCCTCAGCCTTCTGAAGAGATTATTCTGCTCTTACCACTGAAGCCATTGTGGCTTCATCCTCTGTGATTGTCTTTGGTTTTGCTGTGGAAGCCTGCAGGGTCTTCTCTTCCTGCTCAGGCTCTGAAGTTGCCCCATGACATGCTTTCATATGGGTCCCTTTCATCCTTCGTTCTGGATACTAACTGGGCGTTTTCAGTCTAGAAACTCGTGTCCTTCTGTTTCAGAAAAGTATTTTTAATATTCTTTGATTTTTTTTCCTCCTTTGTTCTCACTTTGTCAAACTCATTCGGACTTCCTATCATAGAGCTCTGTTTTGTTCTCTGGACCTTTTAAAATAGTATCCTGTTCTTTTATGTTTTATGTAATATCTTCTATTTTCTCACTGAGAGAATGTTTTTCCCCCCATTATATTTTCTTCATGCCTCTCTTTCTTTCAAATTCTTTTTTTTTGGTGAGTTTCTATGCCTATACATTTATCTGAAATGTCATGGAGTTTTTTTATTTTTATTTTTTAATATGTGTTTATTGATTTTAGAAAGGGGGGAACCAAAAGGGAGAGACAGAAACATCAGTGTAGAGAGAAACATCAACCTTGATCAGCTGCCTCCTGCTGGGGATTGCGCCCACAACCCCGGCATGTGCCCTGACCAGGAATTGAACTGGTGACCTCTTGGTTCATGGGTCAGTGCTCAACCATTGAGCCACGCTGGCTGGGCTCTCTCTTCCCTGAAGTCTGTAAGCCCCAAGCACTGTTTTCACTACATTTCATGGTCATGGAACTCACTTCTGTATCATTTTCAAAGCAGAAATACAAATTCCCATCTTGTGGATTTGGGTTTTTCTCCCCACACTTTACTTTGAAAATTTGTAGACCTACTGAAAATTGGAAAGAGTAGCACAGCCTAGATTACCAGTTAATATTTTGCCACATTTGCAGTTACTTCTCTCCACCCTCCCCACTCCCCTTTTTATCTGTAACTACCTTTTTGCTGAAGTCATCTTAAAGTAAGTTGCAGACATTGCGTTACTTTACTCCTAAATATGCTAGCACTGGACAGAGGATATTTTCTTCCATGACCACAGTGCACTTAAGAAATTTAATATTTATGCAGTCATGCCACCTAATAGACAGTATAGAGTCCATATTAAAAGGTGTCCTAGTGATTACTGCCCTGGGAATGTCCTTTTTAGGTGTACGGTTGTGAATATATGATCCAGAACCCCCTTTTAAAAAGATTATTTTATTATTGATTCCTAATTTGATTGCACTGTGTCCAGAGAACCTGATCCATATAATGTTTTATTATTTGGAATTTTTTGATGATTGATGTTTGTGACTTTAGTACATAGTCAGTTTTTATATCAAGCTTGGTAATTTAGTTCAAATCTTTTAGGGCCTTATTCATTTTCCCCCTTGATATTTCATTTTATAGAAGAGGTACTGTTTTGGTCTATTTCTCCTGGAAATCATCAGGTATAACACTTCATGTGTGTCAAAGCGATAATAAAAGAAATATGGTAATAGTGAGAATGTGTTAGGCCTAACACTATATTCAGCTAGTTTTTTTTGTACTATATAAAATTGATATTTGTTGGAGTAGTTGGAATGCTATGTTGGCAGACCAAGGACATAAACGGATGCGTGATACACATACCACGTGATACCACCTTCCACAGATAACACCCAGCTAGTAAAATAGTCCATATTCATTTCTGGAAATAATCTCTCCCAGGCCTCTGAGGGGTATTAAGTGCTGTTCCCTTTTATGGCCTATTTATTGACTTGAGGTTCAACTTGGCATTGTCTCTGGGAGTGATCTCCTTAACTCTCACAGGAGAAGCTGACCTGACATGCAAAGAGATGGTATCTTGGACTGGTTTTGTGCATACAGGTTGGGGGTGTGCTGGGGAGAACAAAACACTTGAGTGTCGCGCTGCTACGCAGTTGAATCTCCTGAGAAATGGTGCAGAGGTGTTTGTGTCCTTGAGCCTAAGTGCAGTGGGGTCCAGTCCCGGGCCAGCCTCCAGCGGGCACCACCGGTGTGTGTGCTGTAAGGTGTGGTTCATTCCCTATGGGGCCTGAGCTCGCTGCTGCCTGGGGCTGATGAAGTCAGATAGCCTTACTAGGCTGGAGGGAGAGCCGCTCTGATTTAAAAGGGGACGTTTGAAAAAGAAGTCCTGGAGTTCTTAGAAGTTGTTAAATTTGATTTTTAGCAAATCAAAAAAAAATTGTTTTGAACACGTAATGTATTTGCCTATATCCAAAATATGAACTGGTATGCAGGAAAAGTCCCCTTTATTCCCTGTGCCCCAATGTCCGTCCTTCCCCACCCCCTTATGTGTGAAACCACTTTTTCTTAATCTCATCATTCTCATATATAAGCAAGTGTGAATGTGTAGTTTTATTCTCCCCCCATTACTGTTCTCCGCCCCTGAACAGCTTCTCTCTATTTTGCTTAAGTCTTCCAATAAAGAAGAAACAAAATATCCTCCTATATAATAAAGGGCTAATATGCTAATTAGACCAAACAGCCAGATGACCTTCCGGATGAAGCTGGGGCTGTGAGGGCCGAGCCCCTTGCACAAATTTTGTGCCTCGGCCTTCTAGTATTTCATAAAGGTGTGCTGATTAATCTCATCAGAAGTGCTGCTTGGACTGGTGGGAAAGAGATCTACTTGTAATTGATCAAAAGTAATAATAGGAGTTTTGACAAGGGTTTGTGTTTTAATGAACCTGATTCATAAATACTACTCGGCCTTTTAGAAATTGAAAAATTTCAAAAATCTCCCAGTGGGTGGGTCTTTGGATTATCAATCATGAAAATGTTCATTTGTGAGTCAATTGTTTAACATTTCATTCCACCTCTCCTTTTTTCTTTTCCCTGAAACATTGATGTAGTTAGTTCTAATCAATACTGCCTGTGAAGTGTTCTCTTCCCAGCCTGGAATTGGTTTGGGGGAAGTGGAGGGTATCGATTTTTTAAGTCTTGACATTTCCAAATGCTGTAGCCGTTGGTTTTCCTTGAGTTTCTGTCTTGCCACTGTTTTCCCACATGGGCTGATGCCGTTTTTCAGGGTCTCCTATCCACAGAACTGGGTCTTCTACACGCAGGTGTCGCCACCCAGTGCTCTGCGGACCACTAGTGGTCAGTGAGGTCCGGAAGGTTGTCGACCGCTGCTCTGCAGCCGCAGTGGGGCGGGTTGGTTTGAAGTGCGGTTGGACAGCTGCGGCTTCATCTCCATGACAGTGCGATTGTGGGGGTTGAAATCAGGGAGCATTAAGCATGTTTTTAAAGGATCCAAGTTGGGATAAATGGTTTTCTTCCCTGGAATTCCTTTCTTCTTTCTTTGGAAGGCTGAAGTATTAGACTCTCTGTAGTCTGTGTCCCCATTTGTTGCAGGTCAGGGAGTATAGAGTTCTGGGATTCTTTAGCGACTCATGCTTAAAGTTTACAGAGAATAATGACCAACATTTGGATGACAAGGTGTAATGACACTAACGTAACTTTGTTTTCTGAAATCTGTTTCAGCAACTTTACCAGATCCTGACAGACTTTGATATCCGGTTTTATATGTATGAACTACTTAAAGTAAGTGGCAGCCATGGACAGTGATTCTGTTCCGGCTTATTCATTAAGGGGGAAGTTGTGGCGAGAACAGGGGACGAGCAGGGTGTCTCAGGATACCCAGCGTGCTTAGAGGTTTTGTTTGTTGTTTTGGGGTGTGTTTTTTTCCTTGAGGCCTCCGTCATGGGATGTTTACGTAGAAAGTTTCCAGTGGAGCTGACAGAGGTGACCAAGTCCAGGGGCATCATAGCGGAGATTAGAGCCTCTCTTCTGAGCTTTTGTTGCCCCTGGGTTTCCTTTTGCTGCTTAATGAATATTTATTATTAATTTGACTGCATAACCAATCACCCAAACTTAGCGACTTTTTACAGATAGTTTATTATTTCTCATAATTCTGTGAGCTGGCTGGGTGAGTCTTTTGGGAAAACTTAAGGGGGCCAGTTGGTCAAGATGGTCTAGGGTGGTCCAGGATGGCCTCGTTCACATGTCTGGATGGCAGGTGGAGTAGCTGAGGCTTCATCCCCCAGGAGGCTAATCTGGGCCCTTCCCGTGCAGGTCCAATAGCAAGAGTGTCAGTGCCATGTAATCACTCTCCTGTGTCATGTTTCTCATTGTTGACCAGAACAGGTCACGTGGCTAAGCCTAGACCCGAGGGGTGGGAAGTCGATCCCACCTCTCGATGGGTAGAGCATTGAGGTCACATGTGGAGGGACGTGCATACCAGGATAGCAGGCGTTCCTGGCCATCTCTTTCTTGCTGTCTCTTATAATCCCCTTCCTATATGAGACAACCCAGCCTCTAGCCTGGCTAGTTAACCTTGACATGCAGGGAGAGTGATGGCTGGACCTTCTAGGAGACTTACTAATCCCAAGACTAAAATTTTCAAGCGTTACTGATAGATGGAGAAATGATCTCTTTTAGTTTGTCTAGGTAAACATTTAGGTAAAGAATTCTAAAAAGGTTTATAAAATGGAGTAGACTGATGTTTCCTAAGTTTTTTAGTGTCATGGAGGACTAAGGATCTAATGAAAACAGTGAAATCACTCCAAAAGTGTTTGTGTAAGTATACAGTATTACTTAAAGTTTTAGGACGGGTGTGGATCTCAAATTCAGAACCTCTGACAGAACATAGAAGTGACGGAGGTGTTGGCGTTATTGAAAAATGCCAAGATGGAGTTTTGATGGAATTGGGGATCATTGCTTGAACAAAGTACCGAGAGTTTGAGGTAGGCCAGCACCCCAAAGGTAAGGTTGAAACCTGGCACAGTGGCCCATAGACCAGGTCTTCACAGCTGCTCATCCTGCAGCACCGGGGGTCTGGTGTCCTCTCCATTTTCCAGAGGCAGCAGCTAGGTGTAGGGGGTACTTTCTGCTGATGAGGCATGGAACCCCAGATGAAATTGGGGAAACATCTTTTGTGCTTAGTGGTCAGAAACGACCAGATTTTAAAACTGGAAGAATCCCCCCAGGAATTTAAAAGCATGCCAGTAGCTCCACAGGGAGTCTGACTAGTGAACTTGGCAAAGGAATTAATCCTCTTCGTGAATTTCCTTTCATCGGCGAATCTCACATCCCAGGTGTGTCTCCTAATTCATCTGGGCAGAGACTAGGCAAGAAAACAGAACCAGCACTCACTAGATGTTCTCTCTGGGGGAGGCGGGACAGGGATGGAGAAGAGGCAGCATTTAAACATTGAAAATGTAGAAACAGGTTGAAGGCTGCCATGATTGCTCGTGACTCACGAGTTGGGCAGAGTCGGGTCTGGTTCAGATTCAGGGAGGCCTATCCTCAGGAGCCTTGGTCTGTCTCAGAGGCACTGCCACAGCCATGGGGGTCTTGCTACAGCTTTGCTATAAAACAAAACAAACGAGAAAATCAAATTGAAGTAGAGCTTACACAAACGAAGTGACTAAATCTTCAGTGTACAGTTTTTTGGATTTTATCTAAGTGAAACCTTTACCTAAATCTACACAGAACTATGCTGTCCAGAATAGTAGCTTCGGCCTGCAGGTAGGTTTTTAAATTAAGTAAACTTCTTAGGTTTGTTGTTCACATTCCAAATACCCAGTGGCCTGGTGTGGCTGTGGTTACTGTGTTGGACAGTGCGGAGGTAGAGTATTTCTTCATCGCAGGAAATTCTGTTGGACAGGGCTGGTGGGGGCTGGTATGAAAACCAGGAAGGCTCTCTGTCCCCCTTGTATTCAGTATCCCCTTCGCTGAAGGTCATAGTCTGACCTCCACCACTATAGTTTCGTTTTTATTTTTATTTTTAGTTGTTTTTTGAGAGAGAAAGGAGGGGGAGGTGGTAAAATCAGTGTTTGTTGTCCACCTAGTCATGCATTCATTGGTGGATTCTTGTGTGTGCCCTGACTCGGGGTAGAACCCACGACCTTGCTGAGTATTGAGATGATGCGCTAACCAGCTGAGCCACCTTTCCAGGGCAGTCACCACAGTTCAGCTTTGCCTGTTTTTGACCTTCATGTGAAAAGCGTCGGACACTGCATACTCTTTGTGTCTAGGGAGAGGAAAATTGGTTTATACCTGGAATGCTGGTGCCTGCATCATTCCCTGGCTTCCGGCTTCCGGCTTCCAGCTTCCCTCCCACAGAAGGATGCCCTTGCTACTCTAAGCTAGTGGTTCTCAGTCAGGTCCGCTTCGTACCCAGGGCATTTGGCAGTCTGGAACTGCCTTTGGTTTTCACAGTTGGAGGGGTGCTATTGTAATCTGGTATATAGGGGGGATTCTGCCTGACATCCTATGGTGTGCGGGGCAGCTCCCGCAATGAAGGATTATCGGGTCCAAGATGCCAGCAGTACCAAGTTTGAGAAACCCTCATCTTGTCCCATGGAAAACTCCACCAAGAGCCCTCAGTGCCAGCACAGAGCAGGCACCCTGAGGTTCTGGGTTGCTGTCAGTGTCACTCAAGGAGGATATTACGGGCAGGCTTCAAGTGCTTTTTAAGACAAGCCAAAGGTCCTACTATTGAAATTCATGAGAATAGTTATATTGTGTAAGAAAAGGGAGATTCCGAAGCAAAACCTTTTTTTTAGTTGCTTGAACATTTGTATTTTTATTGAACTTTTTAAAAATTTCTGCCCAGTTCCGACAATTAAATAGGAAACTGCAATTACATTTCATAAACTGTGGCATGAAAAATAACACATCCCATCACCCATCAGGAATGACACCAAGCCCTTTCCATTTTTTTCAGTCATCAGAGTCCATCACACAAGTGTCAAATATGAGCGCTGTCATTTTTTTCTTGGAAGGGGAAGAACATTAATCCTGGCAGCACTTTTCTTCTTTTAATTTAAAACAAAAACAACCCTCCCCTTCTTGGCGGGGCCTGGCGTGTGGTCCCCGACCCCGTAATGTATGGAGGCAGAGGATAGGGGCTCCTGGCCCCTCAGCGGCATGTCTCTGGTGCCCATGGTTTCCAGTCCCCCAGTTCTATCCTCAAGCGCCGAGACACGGGGAAACTAACTCAGTAAATAAAACAAGAACAACCCAAATAGAAAATGGATGAAAGATTTGAGTCAACATTTGTCCAAAGAAGATGAAGGTTGACAAGTAAGCACAAGGGAAGATGTTCAACTTGATCACTCACGAGGGAAATACAAATCAAAACTGCAGTGAGATACCACTGCAGGCCCACGTGGACGGCCGGAATCAAACAGGTGGGCCACGACAAGTGTGGGGCGGGTGTGGAGAAACTGGAACCCTACTGTGGAAACCAACTGGACAGATCTGTTGAAAGTTTCATGTAAAACCTACATGCAATCCAGTGCTTCTACCTTTAGGAATCCACCCAAAAGAAATAAAAGCATATGTCACCTCAAAGACTTGTACATGAGCGTAAGCAGCTCATTCGCGAGAGCCAAAAAGTGGAAAGCACCCACCTGCCCACCAGCTGGTACGATCACACAGTGGAATACTACTCAGCCAGGAAAAGGGCAACATGGGCGAATCTCAGACATCTGAGGGAATGAAGATAGACTACTGTATATTGTATTATTTTATGAATGTCTGAAGGGCAGCTAGATCATAGCAACAGATAGCAGATTAGTGGTTGGGAACAGCATGGGAGGAGGAGTAGAGGGCAGAAGGGAGTGGGATTGGGGGAAGGGAAAGGGGGAGAGAACCAGAGATACATCAGTGATGAGAGAATCATTGATCAGCTGCCTCCTGCACACCCCCACTGGGGATCATGCCCGAAACCTGGGCATGTGCCCTGACGGGGAATCAAACCATGATCTGATTCATAGGTTGACGTTCAACCACTGAGCCACACCTGCCGGGCTATAATCATAATTCTTAATGACCAACTGGCTCAGGGATTGCTTTTAAGGGTGATACTAATATTAGAATGTGTGTTAACCTAGAAAACCCCCATAAGACACTTACCTAACAAATAAGCCACGCTGAAAGATACATTTAGATGTCGTGCTTCATGTCCACGTGGGCTCTTGCGTGTCGTTGAACCTCTATGAGCGGTGATTCCAGTGAGATTCCCAGGTCTGATTTTAAACACATAAAATCAGAACATATTAACGTCTGACTTCTAAACCCAGGTGGCCAGCTGCAAGTAGGAGGAGTGCTGAAAGGGGAGTATCATTCCACATTCCTCCCTCTCCCCCCGCCTTTTTAAAATTTGTGTGTGGTCGTTGGTTAATCCTCACCCAAGGGTATTTTTCCTATTGATTTTTAGTGTGGACGGGAGGGACAATGTGGGGAGGGAGAGAGAGAGACGCATGGAGCCTGCAGCCCAGGTACATGCAGGAATTGAACCTTCGGTGCACAGGTTGATACTCTACCACTGAGTCCAACCAGCCAGGGCTCATTTTCCCCCATTTTAAGAAACCGCCATCAGAGTCTTGACGTTGCCTCCTCAGCCCTCTACCAGCTGCCAGCGTGGTGTGCAGAGAGCAAGGGCTGCCTTCTGAGGCCTGTATCTTCTCTCGTGTTACAGACAGTAAGCTGCCCCTGGGGAGCCTATCCCAATCCAGCTGTCACAGGCAAATGCGAATACGATTGCCATGTTGGGGTGGCAGAGGGTTTGCTTACCTTTCTCTGTGCTTTCTTACCTAATAGGCTCTGGATTACTGCCACAGCAAGGGAATCATGCACAGGGATGTGAAACCTCACAATGTCATGATCGATCACCAACAGAAAAAGGTACCAAACCAGCTAGGCAGCCGCCAGCTTCCCACTGAAAGGTGTAGACCAGCCCCTGGCCGGTGCGTAGGTGGTTTCTGGAGACCCGAGCTGCTTTCCCTGGCAGACTGGTGATACTGCTCCTTCCCCATCTCCCGGTGTGGGTTCCTACTTTGCATACGTGTAGTACGCAAGGAACATACCTGGACCTGACTGTACTCGCTTGTTTATTGTGGTCATGGTTTCCTGGGGGGCCTCAAGAAAGAAACTGCAGCTGATGGTTTCTCCTGCTTAACGACCCCTCAGACCAATCTGCCTGGCCTTAAAAATATAATTGATCCCTCTTATTTTCAATGCCCAGTGCTGGTCGTCCCTGATTGTTGAGTAAATGAGTCCCCTAGTAGATAATGAGAAGCTAGAGCAATGCCTCAATCCTGGAATGGGGCATGTACCCCGACCCTTTCTGTTACGACCACAGCTTATATGAAAGCTGTTGATGGGGGGGGTGCTGCACATACAGGTTGTATGGAGCAGAGAGAAGCTTAAGCTCTATTGATCTCAAGAGAATAAGCCAGGATAATTTAAATTTTAAAAAAGAAAAAGCAAATGTGATTCTGAGTGCTGTGCTCAGAAATTACCTCTTAGGCAGTTACTGAAAGTCTAATTTTTTTGCCAGTGCACTTGGTCACACTTTTTCATATGGCCAAATACCATTTCATGTGGCGTGGCCCTGTTCTAAGGCACAGGCATCTAGAAATGCCCCTTTCACATGTTTTATTTCTGTCGTATTTGTAGCTGCGACTGATAGACTGGGGTCTGGCAGAGTTCTACCATCCTGCTCAGGAGTACAATGTCCGCGTGGCCTCCAGGTACTTCAAGGGACCAGAACTCCTCGTGGACTACCAGGTAAGGTGGTCAGCGGGGTGCCTTGGGCTCTTTCTATGTTTCCTTAGAGCGTTTCCTTTTTCCTGTTTTTTGTTTTGTTTTGTTTTTTAATATATTTTTTTTGATTCAGAGAGGAAGGGAGAGAGAGAGAGAAACATCAGTGATGACACAGAGTCATTGATTACTGCCTCCTGCAAGTCTCCTATTGGGGATTGAGCCTGCAACCCAGGCATGTATGTGCCTTGACAGGGAATCAAACTGTGACCTCCTGGTTCATAGGTCAACGCTCAACCACTGAACCACCCGGCCGGCCTTCTTGGTTTTTATTGTGTCAGTTTGGATACATTCAAAGCCCAGTCTTTGTTCCATTCCAGAATGATCATTGCTGGTTTTCTGCAGCTACCTCTTTTTTTTTGGCTCCGGGAAATGGAGCACCTGTGACTGACTGCTTGTCCTTGTTCCCTCAGATGTATGATTATAGCTTGGACATGTGGAGTTTGGGCTGTATGTTAGCGAGCATGATCTTTCGAAAGGAACCCTTCTTCCACGGACAGGATAACTATGACCAGGTGAGTGACGCCATCTGGCTCTTACCTATCCCTTGACAGGGTGCTGTCCTTGAGCCACTGGAGATTCTCTCAGTGTCTCATACCAGCTTTTCTTCAGGGTGAAGGGTTTCACAAAATTTGCCTGCTGTTACCAGGTCTCCAAAGATGGATGACGCTTATCTTATGCCCAACTTCAGAGTGAGCCTGTGCAATCAGGCACCTCCTTACCTAATAGAACTAGATTCTAGTCACTAAATTTGACGTCCCCAGAATCATCAGCTTCTAGATGATTCCTGTAATAAGTTGCGTTATCCTTTTAAAGGCATTTTGGAAATCTGCATTCATGTGGGTTCGTGTCCTTGGGTCTGCTGCCCATCTGCCCGGGCTTGGGTCTGTACCTGGTCCCTGGGGAAGTCTGGTTCCCTGTCCCAGCATCCTCATGGGCGGGCAGGGAGTTCTGTGCGCAGTGATTTGGTCCGTTTGTTTGTGTTTCAGCTTGTTCGCATTGCCAAGGTCCTGGGTACAGATGAGCTGTATGGGTATCTGAAGAAGTATCACATAGACCTAGACCCCCACTTCAACGATATCCTGGGACAGTAAGTAAGGGGGGGGGGTGTTAACTCACTCCCCACAGGGGTGGAAAGGTTGGCGAAATCGTTGTCCAAAGCTCTTCCCCTGTCTGTATCAAAATCAAGTAGCCTTCTACCACCCACCCCCTTTGTCCCCCCCCATGCATTTCTTAACTTATTTGGAGTTATTTGGGCAAGATATTTGGGCAATGTTTACATGTGTCTTCTAATAGTTTTACTTTTCTAAGAAATAGCCTGCTTATCAATAGAAAATTACAATGTTACAGAAAAAAGTTTTCTGGCTTAACATATGCTTATTTTAATGGAAAAATCTTAAGATGTTGTGATTCTTTGAATAAGAAACCATTTCTTTTGTTCTCTGTAATGGATTATTTATAAGGTAATTTTAAAGCCTTTTTTTTTGTTTGTTTGTTTTGTTTATTTTTTTTTAATATATTTTATTGATTTTTTACAGAGAGGAAGGGAGAGGGATAGAGAGTTAGAAACATCAATGAGAGAGAAACATCGATCAGCTGCCTCCTGCACATTCCCTACTGCGGATGTGCCCACAACCAAGGTACATGCCCTTGACCAGAATCCAACCTGGGACCCTTCAGTCCGCAGGCCGACACTCTATCCACTGAGCCAAACCGGTCAGGGCTAAAGCCTGTTTTCAGATAGAGTTTTGAAAAGTAAATGTGTTGAAATTTTTCAAATAGTATTTTGTGAAACCCGTGTTTCTAAGGCCAGCAGCTCTAAATATAGTGACCGAGTAATAACAATTATTCAGTCACCTCTGTGCCTCGCCCAGAATTGACTAAAACCATCTAGATATTTTACATCCGAATCAGCTGTGAACGTCTTGATTAATTCATCAGTCCTGCAGCACTGTTCTGTTTGAGGATCACACAGATGTTAGCAAGTGCACTGGCTGGGGTTGCAGCTGCAGGGGTGGGGCAGGTACCAGAAGGAGATTGAAGGAGCTTATAACCAGTGTCATACTCTGTGGCTTTGTTGGTTTTGGCCCCGCAACTAAAGGATCTTGTTGAATTTTGTTTCAGAGCGCTAATGCTCCCCTTTCCTTCACAGACATTCACGGAAACGCTGGGAAAACTTTATACACAGTGAGAACAGACACCTCGTCAGCCCCGAGGCCCTAGATCTTCTGGACAAACTTCTGCGATACGACCATCAGCAGAGACTGACTGCCAAAGAGGCCATGGAGCACCCGTACTTCTGTGAGTCTCCAGGCGCTTTGCAGGGCCCCTTTTAAAGGAAAAGTTCTCGCACCCTTTATCTTTGAGGCCGGCCGAGGGAATTCTAGGTATTTGAATTAATGCCGTTGGAATTTGGCCTCATTAGTTCTAGACCATCAGACACCTTGGCAGGTCTGCTTCTTGCGGCATTAACGCTTGCCAAAAGAGGTGTTTGCTCGTAGCTCCCTCGAGTCTGCTCTGTTTGACCAGCGGTTACCAACCGGTAGTCCGAGGCCACTGGTGGTCCGTGAGGTCCGAAAAGTTGGCAGCCGCTGTGTTAGGCCGTTCCCCGCGACTGAGTTGGGAGGTCACAAGTCTTCAAATGTACTGTCTGCTGTTTTCTTGGAAACTAGTCAAAGATACCACACACATACACACACCCAACACACACAGAAAAACAAGTAATTAGTTGAAAATAATGTAACCATTAGTATATTTTTTGAAGAAGGAAATAAGTTAAATAAATAAAAGGAATTTGCAGAAAGGAAAGCAGGTATGAAAAGACGTCACTAAAATTCTGTCTGAATTACTGACTTAGGAGGATGTGTATAAATTCCGTTTATGTGGTTGCTTGTCGTTCTGCATGTGCGCAGTTCTCTGCACTGTTGAGGCCCGTCTCATACTTATTCTCAGCAGTGTGGGGTGGTTTAGGCCGGTCAGAGGAGACTGGGAATAAGGGAGGTTAAGCTAGCTGTCTCAATTCACCATGTGAATGGTCTCTGTTGCTTGACTAATTGCCATCTGTCCTTTTCCCCCTCTGCAATTAACTGAAACTTGCCTGAAGTTGACATCACTCTGTGGTCTTGGAACCTATTGGCCCATAAGCATTAGAAGATAGCAAATTCGAAAGGTCTCACCCTTCAGTGGTCCAGGGTACAGAAGTCTATTTCTACCCTTTGAGTTGATGTAATTCAGAGCATTGATGTTTACAATATGTAATTAACGGTCTGTCTACTTTTCTGAATACTCGTGCTTCTATTTAAAAAAAAAAAATTTTTTTTTTTAGCTACTATTGCTTAAAATGGTTAGATCATCTAAAATATATATTATTTTTATTTTTTAAAATATATTTTTATTGATTTTCGAGAGGAAGGGAGAGGGAGAGATAGAAACATCAATGGGAGAGAATCATTGGTTGACTGCCTCCTGCACGCCCCACACTGGGGATCCAGCCTGCAACCCGGGCCTGTGCCCTGACTGGGAATCAAACGGTGACCTCCTGGTTCACAGGTCACCGTTCGATTCCCTGCGCCATACCGACCGGACAAAATGGTTAGGTCTTCAAATGGCTCTTTTATTCACCCTTCTCTCTGAGGTGCTTACTGTGCATGCAGTGAAGAAATTGGGGGTTGGGTGTGATGTTAGCATTCAAGGAAAATAGCACAGAAGAAGTGAGGAGAAATTTGAGCATTGGGAGATGAGTGTCTGTGCCGCTCTTTGTGAGTCTGAATCATTGAACTTGACTCTGAGGAAGTATGAGTGCTCACCCTGATCATTTTTCAGTGCCTGGTTCTTCTGTAACCATATGCTGCCATTGCCCTCAGCCTCCAGGCCCTGCCTTTCCAGGCAGTGTTCCTTCTGGCTCGCTGTGATGGTCCCTCACTCCCCGCCCAGCCTTGCTGACCTGCCCTTTGTCTTGCAGACCCCGTGGTGAAGGAGCAGTCCCAGCCCTGTGCGGACAACGCTGTGCTTTCCAGTGGTCTCACGGCGGCTCGATGAAGACTGGAAAGCGACGGGTAATGCGGCATTGATGCTTGCCAATAAAACCAACCAACCCAACACAAACCTTGAAGGAAAACTCCAGTGTGATACAAAGAAATTCTAGTCATTCCTTCTAAACGCAAAGAAGAGTAAAGACCTAAAAGTCTGTCAAAAAGAAAGAAACTCCCCAGTCTTAGTCTCCAGGGCGCTGACGCTCCGGCAGCGAGCAAGACGCTGCCCCTAGTTCAGGATCTGAGGGGCCTCTCCCTGTGGAATGCATGGGAGACGGGAGACTCGGAGTTGTACACTTACCTGTGTTGCACAGGAGACCGCTGTTGAATTAACTCGTTCGGTCAACCAGCTCTGAATATCTGACTTCCTGTCTATTCCACTGTGGTCTGGGTTTCCTTGGGTGAGATTCAGGCTCAAGTTTTAGCCACACGTCAGCAGCCTGTACTGACACACCAGCCTCACTTACGAACAGGAGATATTAAAACAGCGACAGTATTTTTTTTTAACTCTTTTACAAATTCATGTTTTATGTATTTTTTTATGACATGAGCTCTCTAGGAAATGTACCTCAGCCCTGCAGTTTCCTCTAAGCCTATTAATTTGGGAGCAAACTGTAGTCACCCTCATGAGTCCCCTTGGGTGTCAGCAGACGTCACTTTAAACCCTGTGATGCCACGAACAGGTCCATCGTCTCTTCAGAAGTTAGATGCTAAGTGCATAACTTGGAGCTCACTGTAACCTTTGTTGATTTGCCTAACCATAAAATCTTGTTGCTATTTTTTTTTGTGTAGCTTTTTTTTCTTTTTTTTTTTCTTTTTTTTTTTTTTTTTTTTTTTTTTTTTTTTTTTTTTTTTTTTTTTTTTTTTTTTTTTTTTTTTTTTTTTTTTTTTTTTTTTTTTTTTTTTTTTCAGCCTTGTAAGGAAGCCTCACCATTTCCCAGCACATCCCTGTGTGTGCACCTATTTTAATGCATCTCTGAAACAAAGACGCTTTGTTCACAACCATAACTAAAGCTGGGAGGTTGGTCTTTAGACAGGTCAGGGGGGAGAGGGAGGAAAAGGTTCTATGAGAATTTATTCAGGAATGACTATTGGCGAAGAAAAAAAATACATATCCCCACCCCGCCCCCCTTTTTTGCCTCTTTTTATCCCCATGAGAAGTAACTCCCCGCTGTCATCAGGGTACTCTGCATTTCTAAGCTCTGATGGGTAATACGTGAATGTGATGGCAATGACAAGTCCGTCTCGCCTGCGGGGATGTGGGCAGGGCCACCCACAGCCCAGGAAGTGAGGGCCTTGGGGGAGGAAGTGGAGTTCCCGGAATGAGGAGCGAAGCCTGGGATCCATGTGCCAGCCTCACGTTAGCAAAGGAAGCTAGATTTTGTTTTAAAAAGTAAGGATAGTGCTGATTTCATTCGGGGGACTTGACATTACCATGATTTGCAAGCAGTCCCCTCACCCCGGCTGCAGAGCCACGCCTCAGCTGTGGGGACTCGCACAGCCAGGCTGGAGCTCGAGGGGTCTGCCACCACGTCACATTAGGATTTCTTTATTAACTATTTAATAATGCCATACGTTTTTATAAGGGTAGATCGTTTGTTTGAAAGCATCTGTTTACATTCCATATTCCAATAAAATCATATTGGTATTGGTAGCAGGTCCTATCTCTAAATGTAGATTCTATTTTTGTCATTTGGTTGGTGGGAACTTGAAATACAAATAAAACTCTTATTTATAGAGTTGAGCTTACAGATGAAAAAATAAGATCCCAGAGCCAGGAGATGAATCCCGCTGAGGTTCTCATACATATTCTACCTGCCTGCATTGCACATTCTGTGTATGAATGTCTGCATTTGTTCTGTGCGAAAATGGAAGACAAGGCATGAGCTCTTGGCTGAACCTAGATCACCGTGTCAGGCAGTAGAACTCGGGGATTGTCAGAAGCCTTCTCACATGCCCTCCGAGGCAACACGGAGCTGCTGTTTATTTTCAGGGACATGTGCCACTGTGTGTCTTTCCTGTCCCGCCCCTCCGTCCCCATGCTCTCCTCCCACACCGTTAAGTTGCCTGTCTGGACCAGGCCGGGAGCCAAGAAGAGGGCTTGGTGAAGTAGTGACCAGTGGGGCCCCGGAGGCAGGACAGCATCTGGAGTGAAGCTGGCGGGTCACTTGTCCTCTCTCCTTCGCTCAGGACTCGGAAGGTGCAGACGCTCACCTGCCTGCCCAAGCTCTGCAGCCGCCGCTTTGACAGGAGCAGTGCTTCCTTCATGCACACAGCTTCCTTTCCTCCCCCGTCCTTGACCTGCCTCCCTGCCTTAGGCAGGCAGCAGGACGGAGCTTAAAACGCCCCCTCCTTTCTCGTCTGACCTCCACCAGCTTGCTGGCTGCTTCCACTGTAGGTTGTTTTTTTCCTCAAACAAGTGGGTTCAGTCCAGACCTTTTTTCTTAACCTATGCCCAGACCATGGTGTGTCCGCATGGACCCGGCTCTGCTGGTGCCTAGAGCATTTCCCCGGGTTAGGAGATGGTCTAGGAGAGTTCTGAGAAAGAGGGGCGAGTGTGTGCCTGTGCATGTGTGAGAGAGAGTGTCTAATATTTAGACCAAGCTATGGTAGATCTACCCACCCCCTATCCTTTTTAGTTAGCATATTTCTTAAATCATCTCAGTAATTTTCATTTGATACTTTGTTTGCTTCATTACCTTATAACAGGTTTAAAGTGCCTATGATAAGGACTTACTATTTCCTAAAGAAAAGCAAAAAAAAAATGTGGGGAACAGGGTAGTGTTACACTGTCATCTCAGGTACTGCCTGTGTTTAAGAACGTAGACGGGGTGCGGTGAGGAGAAATGGCTCCTGTGCCATGTACAGGCGGTATCACAGTCTGGCCCCCGCGAGCATGGCTGCAGGGGTTCCTCCAGCTGAGGTGGCCGTGGGGAGGGCAGAACTGCCGACCGATCTTTTCTCCACTCTCCCCTGGGTCATATCAGCTGGCCTGCTTCTGTCCCCGTGGTAGGGGGCTGGGCGGGAGTAGCCGTCACATGTAGAGTGCAGACCATTCGTGGGCTTTTCTACAGGCTTGCGCAGATGCCAGTCCTGTGGGGCACTTAGCTGGTACTCACTCACTGGGTCTCCTGACAGACCCCCTAGCACGTCGGTACTCACAAGGCTCAAAGCAAATGTTTTCCTTACAAAGAGGAAGGTGCTCAGACGTATTCATTAGAGGAGACGGCAGAGCTTGGAATCCTTGGGGCTGGGAGAGGCCGGGCCAGCGGGCTGTTAAAGGAGAAGTCAGAGGGAATGTGACTTCTGAGGGGAGAGGACCTGGGGCCACAAAGGTCATGTTCTGGGTGTGCCCTGAGGCAGGCACTCCCCCTGGGTTGGTGCCAGTGGGACCACAAGGTGCTCTTCAGGCAGATGCCGAGTCCCAGTGAGCTGGCGGCGGGGGCTCAGCCTGGGCCTACTCAGGGAAATGACAGGTTCTCCCAGGTACTGCGTGGCTGAGGATGGGAGCAGAATTACTTTGGGATGCAAGCAGCAATTGGAGCTTTTGTATATGCACTGAAGTGGATCTAAGAGCCCAGTTAATAGTTTCCTTTAATGCCAGGTCAGGGTAAATGGTTTATGTAGAAACCTGCATTACTGCACGAGCACCCACGGGGAAGGCAAACTCCCCTCCTGCCATTGAACAGGAGCGGGTGACAACCTGGCGAAGTCACGGAGACAGAAACCCTTTTGAAAGCAAAAGCAGGGTCCACATGAGCACACAGGAAGCCAAAGTTTGTCAGTGAGCTGAACTCTAAGACGGGAGCGGGGAGGGGAGGTGGTGGGGAAACACCAGCTGAGAACTCCAGCGATGGCGTGTGCTGCTGAGCTACATGGGTGTGTTGGTGAACACGGTCCCTCACAGGCCGCGAGGTGAGGCTGTGCAGGTGGGCGGACTTTTGTGTGGAGACAACAATGTGCTACAAATGTGATACTTAATTCCTGAACTACATGTACTGAGGATTGTTTTTTAAAAAACCAACTTTCATGGACTCAATAAATTAACCGTTTTTCACTTGCTGGCTTTTCGTGCTGTGAATGGTGACCGAGAGGTGGGGACAGAAACTGGGTGCTTGGGTAAATCAAGAACCCTGGAGCCGACTTGCCTTCCGTGTGCCGAAAAGCAGCTCTGCCTTCCTGCGATCCTTACAGGTGACCACGGCAGGCACAGTGGTGGCCCCCGCTGCGCGTCACCGGATGCTGATGCACGATTTCTGTGCTGCTGCCCTTAGTGGGAAGAAAATCGCCCTGGGAAATCCCGTTTTGCCTAAATAAAGATAGTGGTCACCCGCCTTCCCAAGAGGGCGATGAGCCCCTGATCTGCGGACCGTAAGCTTGTTTCCTGTCTGGGAGAGAGGAGGGGTAAGGCTGGAACTGCAGAGACATACGGGGCGCTGTGTGAAGACAGCGGGAGGCGTGTTGGCGAGGGGACCTATTGCTGGTTCTTGGTTCTTGCTTCTGAACTGCACCCCTCAGACACCTGCTTCTGGGGGCCGACCTGTTTTATTGCACAACTTGAGCCTTCGTGGCAGTGCTCTGCGTTTATGAACGCCTCCCCACCCGGTTCCTTGCCGCACTCGGCCACCTACTGTTGTTTGGCGGATGGTGGTGTCTTTAATTAATGTTCTTTTTCTCCCGCACTGGTCCCTCTGTGGAGTTCGATGCTTGGAAATCAGTTTGTGAAGCGCTGAAAGGCAAACTAATTCCTTAACCCATATGCACCACGTGGGCTCTCAAATACTGAGCAGTAGCGCTCTTTACCCCGTGAGTTCATGGACCGATGTTCCTGTGACCGCCGCCCGTGTGCGCAGTCCTTCCTTCACCTCGGGGCTGAGGTACCGTTCTGAGACTCAGACTTCTGCTGGCATCTCGCCTCCCACCCCCCTGCGCTGGACACGGGAGGAGGAACGGTTCAGGCCATGCTTTCAGGGGAGAGTAAATACAGGGCGGGCAACAGCAGGTTTGCAGTTGTGAGCACACTGCCATTGTGCCATGCCTCTGAGTTGATAAACCTCTTGTAACCATCCTAACCTGCATGTCTTTTTCCATACGAACAGCTGTACACCTACGTGGCTCGCCCCTGTATGAGCCAGTTCCCCTTTTCAGTGGACTTGGCCTTTGCTCTTGTCATACAGAGAAATACAGCCCTCTAACTCGTAGTCCCATGCTGTCTCCAGCCACTTGGATCAGACCTGGCGGGGCTCTAGGTTCCTCCAGGACAGTCAGCGTCCCGGACCTGAGAGGAGGGGAGGAGGCTTGATCACCCGCGTGGTCGCCAGAACTTTCCCCTTGCTCTCACACAGGCCGTGCAAAGACTGCCTCTTGATGGTGATCAGAAGGCAAGTTTGGAAAGGGTGCCGCTCCAAACCCGATACCATGGTCTCCCTACGTTTTCCGCAAAGTGGCCCGGCCGAGGCAGGCTTGCACACACTCCCCGGCCTTCTCCAGGAGGAAGCCACGGACAAGGGGAGGCCTGTCCTCACTCCTGGTCAGATGGATTAACGCGTCTTTCCCCTCCTCCCATCTCTCTCCCCAGGTCTGTTGCGGTTCCTCTCACATTTCCATAAGCAGAACAAGAACCAAACGTCTTACCGTGTGTAGAGAGATCACGGGCCGTGAGCAGGCACACACGGTGGCGGGGCTGGCGAGCGTGAACTAGACCAGCCGAAGGGCAGCCCACCACCGTCTATCAGACCTCACTTCCGAATGTAAAAGGTCCCCACGCCTTTGGCTTCCGGTTGGCTTCCTCCCGACCCAGAAAGCATGGGAGATGCGAAGGGTATGCAGACCGGTTGTGGGTCACTGTTGCTCCCCCCTCGCCCCTCGCGGCCGCCTGGTTTCCAGCCGACCATAGACTCCGCAGCGGGGGCCCGGGGCTTATATGGCATGACGGGCAGTTACATACTATAATTTTAAAAGTATATATTATTGAATAAAAGGTTTTAAAAGAAATGTATGGAGAGTTTTCAGTATGGAAGGGGCCATTCACCGAGACCCATGACACAGAAGAGCATCGGCAGGTTCCGGCCAGAGGACAGAGGGGAGGTCCCAGAGGTGGAGAGGCAGGAGCTCAGGATGCTCTCTACGGAGACGAGATGTCAGATGTCGAGGAGGGGTGCTGAGCTCACCCTGGGAAAGAGGCAGCCGGTTCAAGGAGACTTGTGAGCCCAGAAAGCCAGGCATTTGGCCTCCCTCGACTTGTCCTTGCAAAGCAAGAACCATGATGTAGGTGTGCCACTTCCAGTGAAGTCAGGAAGACGCCTTAGCCCTTTGGCGTTCCCTTTGCTCCTGTCTCCATATTTATTCCACCTCCCAATCCTGTTCCCTCTCCCCAAGCATCCTACCTTGGAAGATGTGGAGGCTACAGTCCTGAGGCAGGGCAGGGGCTGTTTCTGGTCGATAGGATGGCATGGAAGCACTGGCTGTAGTTATCAAGGGAACAAACTCAACCTGTTTTACAAATGAGCCTTCCCTGGCTCCCTCAGTCCGCCCCCCCGCCCAGGATAGCTGTGTCACAGCCTGGTGTCTGGCGAGGGCCTGTGCCCTCCCACTGCCTATAGAGAGCAGAAGCGACAGGCAGACCCCAATGCCCAGGCGGCTGGGTGCCCCCCATCCCCGTTCTCCATAAAAGCCACGTGGTCTGTACAACATCCTCTCTCCGGTCTTTGCTGCTTGCCTGGAACAGGTGACTGGCAATCCAGGTGTGGACACTCATCGTTTTTGAAGCAATTATGGGGGGGAGAAGCAAAAAGGGTGACAGTCACAGGGTGACAGCGTCCCCAGGGCCAGCTTCTGTCATATCCAAGCAGTTCCTCGGTGTGGGAGCTCAAGACCGTGGGTGCCCCGAACACCAGCGAGTCAGGCCCGCAGGCCCGCAGGCCCACCGTCTGCGGACTGTGAGGCCAACGGGGCACCGGATGGATCGACGTGGTACTTTGCAGCTCCGTCGCCGGCCTGGGGTCCTCAAGCTGTCTCTCTCATGAGGCCCTTTTGGACTTCCTTCTGGTTCTGCAAATTTCAGTTGGTCTCCCAGATCTCCAGGACAGTATCTCAAGACCTCCTTGCAGTGAGCATGTCCCTGAAACTCCTGTGGACGTGGTGCTCCGTGTGCGCAGTTCTGCGCTGACCGGGGGGTTGCAGGGCTGCAGCCAGGAGGAAGGGTTGTTGTCTTCGGAGCAGACACACGGTTGTTGGCTTGGGAGTTCTTTAGATCCACGCAGAACTTGAACTCTAGCTTCGTCCTCCAATTTCCCTTCTCGGTGTGCGCACCTTGTTTTCCAGAAACTTCTCAACCAAGAGAATCTTGTTTTTTGTGGATGTGCTCAATGGGAGAATGGTTGTAGAAAGAAGGGGAAAGAGGAGAATTTTTTTTGGTGGTTTTGGCCTTGAAAAAAAGGGGACAAGTCAGGAAGTCAGGAAGATGCCTTAGCATCTGTTCATCCATCATGTGCTCAGAAATTCAGAACATCAAGTCACGTCTTCCAGCTGTCCTGCTTGTGTCTGGGTTTAAAGTAATACTGAATTTTCTCGATTACCAAAGTAATGTTTTGCTCACGGTGAAAAAGTCTTGTTACAGCAAAGTACCTCACGAAAGCCTCTCCCCACCCACATGCACCAGCGGCATAGAGAAAGGTGGTGGCAACCACGGTGAAGTTTGGTCTGTACCTTCCAGCTTGTTTTCTCTGCAATTACTAACATTTCAAAACTACAGCAACTTTTATTTTTACAGAAGTGTAATCAGACTCTACATTCAGCAACTTTTGTGTGTGTTTTTAAAATATATTTTATTGATTTTTTTCACAGAGAGGAAGGGAGAGGGACAGAGTTAGAAACATCGATGAGAGAGAAACATCGATCAGCTGCCTCCAGCACACGCCCCACAGGGGGTGAGCCCGCAACCAAGGTACATGCCCTTGACCGGATCGAACCTGGGACCCTTGAGTCCGCAGGCTGACGCTCTATCCACTGAGCCAAACCGGCTAGGACTGCAACTTACGTTTTTACTTAATTGTGAAATTCCTACTGTGAGCACGTATAGAGCTACCTCATCCCTTTTCGTGCCTGCATAGTTTCCCATTATGTGATGTACCACAGCGGAAGCCATCCCTTACTGATAGACTCTTATCAGTACTATTACCAGTCGGTATTGCTGTGATGAACACATTTGCACATACGTTTTTTTACACAGTATGTATGTTTGTGAGATAAAGTCTTAAAAAACTTGAACTCCTGTGCCATATGATCTTTTTTTTTTTTTTTGGAAAGAAAGGGCATTGTTATGATTCAGAGAAAGCAGTCTTCCGTCCCCTTCTCTCACTGGTGTGGGTTGGAACCACGATGCCGTTAGTGGTGGAATCTTGGGGGGGTTCTGTCAGATTTGGGGCATGGTGCCCAGACCCTAAGACTTCCCAGGGGACTACAGAAATGTTTTCAATGCGAAAAAAAACCACACGGTGTTGGCTCTAACATAAGAAAGCTGCTGCCCTAACTGGTTTGGCTCCGTGGATAGAGCATCGGACTAGGGACTGAAAGGTCCCAGGTTCGATTCCAGTCAAGGGCATGTACCTGGGTTGTGGGCACATCCCCAGTAGGGGGTGTGCAAGAGGCAGCTGATCAATGTTTCTCTCCCATCGATGTTTCTTTTTTTTTTTTTTAATTTATCTTTATTGTTCAGATTATTACAGTTGTTCCTCTTTTTCCCCCCATAGCTCCCCTCCTCCCAGTTCCCACCCCACCTTCTGTCCTTGCCCCCCCACCACTGTCCTCATCCATAGGTGTACGATTATTGTCCATTCTCTTCACGCACACCCAACACCCTTAACCCCCAAAAATTGTCAGTCCACTCCCTTTCTATGCCTCTGATTCTATTCACCAGTTTATTCTGTTCATCAGATTTTTTATTCACTTGATTCTTAGATTCACTTGTTGATAGATATGTATTTGTTGTTCATAATTTTTACTTTCCTTTTTCTTCATCCTCTTCTCAAAGGATACCTTTCAGCATTT